>JAQGAF010003727.1:0-16492 GCA_034687865.1 Kryphioiulus occultus
CAGCCCCTTCAGCCCCCCCCCCCCCCCTTGGGTACGGCACTGTTATAGGTGGTTAATGCCGTCGTTTATTTATTAGAAGGTTAAATAACGACGGTATTGTCCAAATATAAAACTGCAGTTGTCGCGACTTATTTACATATTGGCAAAAGAAATTAGCGGTTATAATTACTAGAGTCGTGACTAGGTATGATGGTATCTCGGAGCGCCATTTCAAACCACAACTATAAGCGCGTAAAATAACGTTAAATGTCATCGCCAACACCCAAGTGATGGCACCATCATTGGACGGCAAAATATCTAATTGAGCAATTCAGATTTTTCCAAATTATTGGTTTCTGACGGTAATAATAGCCCAAATTCGTTGCATGTTACGCTGAAACACGCGACCTTTTCGGGCACCCTGTAACTGGACTTCCACTACTCCCCGCAGAGGACGCCACACTCTAGTGGGCCATTTGCTGACGTCATTTTTTCTCGTCACAGCGTTCGAAATTCGAATTTTGAATATTCGAAAGCATAAATTGAGAATTTGAGATTAAAATGCGAATCGGCTGTTGTGATCCACGTAAAGGCTTGAAACGACGAGCTGCATGGAAATTATGCCACAGAAGATGATTAGTTTTTATTTATTTTGTTTTACCCAGACCTTTTCACATAAACACTGCTTGCCATACTGCTGAGTAGATGGCGCTCCCCTTGCTCGATTATATATTTGACCATAAAACGCAGACTACTTCAAATATATATCTAGGACAGAATACATGTAGCACAAAAAGAAGCAACTGGATACTCTAACGATATGAGGTGTAAATAGAATTTTCAACTCTTCCGACTCTTCCTGCGCTCGCAATGTGGTATTTGATTGACGAATTTTATGAATTGCCCCTGACAAGGTCGGCTGTCGGCTGCATGTTGTCAGCCTTCGGCTTACATTGCCGACGAAGAACTGAAGGAGGGAGTAAAAATGATTCTGGTTATATTCTAATTGGATTTGTAAATTAATTTGGCAATCATGGCAGATAAAGATTATGCTCCATTGAGTTCGGCGTGTGTTCGAGCTTTGAGCGATAAGATGTATGAAAAAAGAAAAACTGCAGCGTTGGAAATCGAGAAGTAAGTTTGATGCTAGGTAATCGGAAAACATGATATTTACGCATCAGATTGTGCTGACAAAAATCAGTTTCTTTTGAAATGTTCTTCCATGGTCAATATGATTTTACAGAATATAGTGGCAAGAATTGTTTATGCTGGTGTGACGACGTCCCCCAAAGATGTTTTTCAAGACTGATATAATCTTTATGATAATTATAAATATTCATAGCTGCTATCAAATGCGTGCTTAAATTTTCTGTTGCATATATTACGTAACACAATTTTTGCCATTTTTAGAGAATCATACTCATCCCCTGTAACACTCCGTAACACTTCGCAGACTACACACCCCTAATGTTACGTAAGACATTTGTAAAAAATGTTCGTTTTCACACATGGGTTTTTATGTAACTTGTAGGTTATACAGGACCTAGTGTACAATTTGTTATTGATTCTGAACCAAAAACATTCTGCAATGTTTTTGGTTCAGACATCTTCACCAATGCGTTCCAAGTGTGAACTGCATGCAGAACTCAGAATAGTTAATTTTGCACATCAGCTTATGTTGTTATCCATAGCTGCAACACTGGTAGGATTTTCAAGATATCCTGACCCTTGAATAATGTTACGTAACGCAAGGAGAAAACCCACAGACCCACTGTAACAGTTCGTAACACTTTCACAAGGACCCACCCCCGGATATCGTTACATAATATTTGCATGGCCACTTGATTCAATTTTTTCAGAATGGTTAAAGATTCAGTGGCAATGAAAAAAAATGAAGAAATCAAGAAATTAGTCCGGGTGTTGGGAAAAGATTTCATCGCCTCACCTAATCCGAATAGTCGCAAAGGCGGATTAATCGGTTTGGCAGCAATGGCGTTGGGATTGGGAAAGGTATATTCACTATTATTTACTAGCCAGTTAAGCTTTTGAAATGGGGAAAATAAATTTCTAGGTACGTTTCAATTTTCTTAGGAAACATCCCTGTATGTTGGCGATCTCGTCTTGCCAATTATTGAATGTTTTACGGATCAGGATAGCCGAACTCGGTACTATGCGTGTGAAGCCCTCTACAATGTCGTTAAGGTGTCACGTGGCTCGGTTTTGCCATTGTTCAACTCCATATTCCATGCCCTCAGCGTGCTTGTTGCTGATCCTGATCAAAATGTCAAAAATGCCTGTGAATTACTGGATAGGTTATTGAAGGTAAGGCACCAGTTTTATGTTTTGAATTTATTAAAATCCTTTTTGTCAATATACATGCAAATTACATAAATGTTGATTTTGTACTTTTTGATTTGCTCCTAGGATATTGTAACTGAAAGTGCATCATTCGATTTGGTTGCATTCATGCCTCTTTTGAGGGAACGCATTTACACGAAAAACACCTTTGGGAAACAGTTTGTAGTTTCCTGGGTAGATTGACGTTTTTACTTTGACTTCTGTGTCGATAATATAGTTTCCAATACTTTGTGATTTACTTTTGATTTTTCTGAACTTCTTAGATATCTGTTCTGGACTCCGTGCCTGATATTGATATGTTGATATTTCTACCAGAAATATTAGATGGACTGTTAAATATTTTGGAAGGACCAACAATGGAAGTGAAGAAAAGGTATCCATTTATCATAACAAAGGATTTTAACATAACAAAGAAATCAAATGAACAATAAGGATGAAAGAAATTTGTGTTCCATTTGGAGAACCTTCTGTGGGGCAGAACTTTGGCATTGAATCAGATGAATAAATAATTACTTTTTGTAATGTTTGCAGCTGTGAAACGTTGTTAGGAGAATTTCTGCACAATATAATGAAAAATCCGTCCAGGGTTAATTTCTCAGCAATGGTGAATGTCTTGATAACACGTTCAGAGTCTTCAGGTAAGTCTTCATAACTTTTACTCTGACATATGCCTAACCTTTACTTTGCTTTCAACTCTAATGTTTTTCATACCTAGACGAGTTTGTGCAGCACACTGCCCTAGTGTGGATTAAGGAGTTTATCACGTTGGCTGGGCGAACCATGCTCCCGTTTGTGTCCGGCATTCTATCTGCTGTGCTGCCAAGCGTGGGATTTGATGAAAGTCGAAAACATATCTTTTGCTAATGCTTTTGAAATGAAATTCATGGGATTTTCAAAGAATAGTGAAAATGATAGTCTCTATCTGATGATGGAAAGATCTGCAGTATAGATGCTGCTAGGTTTTATTTCAGAAATTAATGGTTCCTTCCTTAACTTTCATTACTGATTCATGAGACCGCCAAGGCAGTAAACAGCTGCTTGATGCAACTCATCACAGTTGAAGATGATCGAGATTTGCCTGAAGGCTCTGAGCAAGAGGACTTGGATTTGGCATTAGCTGAGGACAATGGCATGCCAGTGACCAGGTCACAACCTAATGACAAGTAAGATTATTTCCCGTGACCTGTTAGTTTTATGGTCAAAAATGTCATGAACGTGAGTGAACGGCCATGACAGCATGGTTGGCAAATTGGCTTCCAAAATATTCTGCAACATGTTTAATTCTTGCAATAAGCATTTTCGTTAATTGCAGGTACGTCCAATTGGATCTGGAAAAAGTAATTGATGCACTAACAGTGCATCTCATCCATACTTCCATGCAAACCAAAGTTGCTGCACTGAGGTGGATTAATCATCTCCATCAGAAAATCCCAAATAAAGTCAGTGACATTACGAATATTGAAATTAAGGATTTCCTCAGTTTCTTTTATACATTGTATTCAGAAAGGGTTTCCTCGGAAATTGTATTAATATTATTATTATTTTGCAGATATTTCGGTATGTTGAAGCAATATTCCCAGTTCTACTAAAAACACTCAGTGATCCATCTGACGAAGTGAGAGATTTTAACATGTACCAGCATTGCTGCTTTAAGATATTTTTCTGCAATTTTAATTTGTTCAACTGGTTTTATCAGGTTGTGTTGCTAGATTTAGAAGTTCTAGCTGAGATTTCATCTTCACCTGCCGGACTCAAGTACCAGTGCAAGATGGACATGATTGTCCCAGAACCAGTACTGCACCTTGTTTACCGTTCTTCCAACATGAACAGCTACTTCACCAAATTTATGGTCAGCTTGTTGAGCATTTTTAGCACGGATAGACAACTTTTGGAAGACAGAGGCTCGTTCATTATCCGGTAATCAACTTTCTGTCAAACACTTTCCTCGAGTATTGTTTTTAAGCCGCTTAAATGAGAAGTTATTTTTAAGGCAGCTTTGTCTCCTGCTGAACTCTGAAGACATTTACCGAACTCTGTCAGAAATTTTGCTGCACGAGGAGGACTTGCGGTTCAGCCGGCACATGGTGCAAACATTGAACACCATCCTCTTGACTTCCACTGAGCTATTCGAACTACGGAACCAACTGAAAGATTTGGCCACAAATGTAGGGAGTTACTTTGGTCTCCATTCATGTGTAAATTAGGGCTTTTAAAAATGTGTAAAAACTTAAGAATTCTTTTTTCATAAGTTTCACAAAAATAGAAAAGCTTTCCAAATTTTTCTTTGATAAGAATTTCTTCAACATATTAGTGTTTGACTCTGTTTTGTCGAATTACCTATTTGTTGGTTCTTTTTGCTAATGGTAACTAATACAGTTTTGTTCGATGTTCTAAAAATTCGTTTTTCAGGATAGCTGCTTGTTATTTTGCTGCCTGTACCGGACCTGGTGCCACAATCCTGTGTCTGTGATGTCTTTGTGTCTTCTAACCCAAAACTACAG
This sequence comes from Kryphioiulus occultus, assembly GCA_034687865.1. Classification (NCBI taxonomy): domain Eukaryota; kingdom Metazoa; phylum Arthropoda; class Diplopoda; order Julida; family Julidae; genus Kryphioiulus; species Kryphioiulus occultus. Next base: position 4,839 of record JAQGAF010003727.1, read on the forward strand.
CCATGCTTGTGATTTGCTGCGGCATTTGTATCCTGTTTTGATTATTCTTCTGCATTCAATTTTTATAACTGCATTGCGGCACACACACTGAATTTATGACGTATTTGTTGCTTAACACTGGTGTTTCAATAGCGCGGATTTGGAAGTAACAGTCGATTTCCTTACTGAGATTGATAAATTAGTTCAACTTCTCGAATCTCCCATATTTACCTGTAAGTTCAATTTTATATTTTTAGCTGAAGTATTTTTAATCATTTCTTAACTGATCAATCACAGAAGCACTCAATTTTCATTTCAGATCTGCGTCTTCAGCTTCTGGATGCACACCATAACCCACACCTTGTTAAGAGTCTCTACGGCTTGCTAATGTTGCTTCCACAAAGCGAAGCTTTTCACATGCTGAGGCGAAGGCTCAATTGTGTACCAAACATTCAGTTGATGCCTCAGGAAAAGAGGTAAAATGCTTTGATCACGTGAAAAAGTACACAAATGATTTAGAGGACTTACTGTTGATTTTATAATCTCGTTTCAGTCAATCAATTTGCCCTTCGACCCGACCTTGTCTCAAATCCATCAGTTTTACTAAGCTGCTTACTCACTTCCAAGAGGTGCAGGAAAAGCACCGCAGTGCAAGTAGGGTCATTAGGTCTCATTATGTCATAGAAAAGACGTAACGTTTCCACTCCAATCTTGATAGTCTATAGTTATATTGAAATTGCTTTGTTAAGCCCTTATTTACCTCACCTGTGGCAGGCTCATAACAGGGTTGTCAAAATGGGATTTCGATTTAATGCATGTCATTGGACAGCGGAGAATTCTCCAAAGAATAGGAAAACTACCCAAAAAAATGCAGCGAATTTTACCATAACGCTTGTTTTTACCACTCAAATTTCCCTTGTGTAACTGCTAAACATGCAAATAAAATGGATGTAATTTTTTCAGATAAATGTATCTAGAGCAATCTAGTGTTTTTAACTTTGGTGAATCTCTGAACATCACAGATGCATCGTCTGGCTTTGGAAAAATCTTTCAGAAAGTTAGCTGGAATCCTTGATAAGGTTTGCGTTTCTAAATTTCTAGCAAGATAAATCAGCAAGGCAGTAAATTTAGATGAATCCTCTGCCAAACCCACCAAAATTTAGGTTAGTCGTTCCAAATCTTGGAAATCTCTAGATTCCTGATGATTGCTATATGAATTAATCCTGTTGTTTTAATTGAAGCCAGGTTATCAAACGCCAGTAGGCTATGCTGTGTACTCTGGCTGAATCCATCCTGACCAAGTGATATATATGTGCATCTCGATGAAGACCTAATGGAATCCATAGCAGCAGCATACATGAATGAAGGCTAAGACGACGATAACAAGTCTCCATCGCTATTTAAATTGGAATGCTCCTGAGACTGCACTTGCCTTAAAAAATTCCATAGAGGACATTGCCACCAGGAAATGCAAGGTGTCGTCGAGCACCAACAGTTGCTGGTGACAAACCATTCTACTAACGGTGAAGTCCAAAATGTTCATCCTAAATGGAATGCCCTTTTGGAATGTGCCTGTGAATCCAGTGCTTCAGAATCCAAAACACTGCTTCTGGGAATTTGTGATCTTGTAACATCTGGGAATTCCAATGGAAGTGAAACTAGGATAAACCCTGCTGAATCTCCCAGAGTTATGGAAGCTAGTAACCCTCAACAAGATATTTAAAAATTAGAGTGAATCGTGCATGCTTGTGCGCATCCATGCATGGATATATTTGTGCAATTATCAACTTCTGTGACTTGGACAAAGAAACTTGTCAGATTCTGGTAGACTAAAACACCTGAAGTTGAAGAGCGGAACTATGCATCTTAGTTAAGTAAGTGCAGCGGTACATGTACATTTATTTTATTTCTTAATTTGCATTGAAGTGTAACTGATAAATTTGTTTTTTAGGGTCCCTCAGTTTATTGCATGTTGAAATTTGGGTGATTGTTAAAACCCAAATGATAAAATTTTTTGCCCATATAAGTTCAAAGTGAAAAAAATCCAAGCTGTGGGGCTTGTACGTGCCAGGCTCCATCTTTCGAATTTTAAAAGCATACACGTAAGAACGAAGCTATTGCAGCAAAAAGGCTGCTGTACAATTATGGCAAAAAGGACAGTTTTTTTTCAAGATTGTGCAATTTTCCATAGGCCTAGCTACTATAAAAACTGCAGTATTTTCCTTATAATTATTTTATTGGCTGTGATCATACTGGACTTTTGTAGCAGAATATTTTTTTCCTGGAATGCGACAAAATTTGTTCTTAAATTTGACCCTTGCAATGATAAATTTCATTTATTTGCATTTAGATTTCCCTCCTTTTTTAGTGTGGCCATGAGTGCCATCTTTTCAACGAAACTGTTGCACAATCGACAACTAGGAAATGACTCAGTATGCATGATGGTGGCATTGACCAAACTCGTACGTAAACGGAAGTCTGGATAATTGTGCCTATTGTTGCTGACATAGGCCTACCCTAGCAATTTGGCATTTGCAACTGCTGTTTTTATGACACTGCATATCTTGACTGGGCCATAACGTGAGTGAATTCCAATCGCACTATTGCACAGTAAAAGACTGAAGTGTGATAAGAGGCAGCAACCTCCTACAATGGTAATATTTTGGAAAGGTACTGACAACCTGATTTACTGTCTAAAGGTTGTATTTCCATCGTGATCCAGTCCAATTAAAAATTAATAAACAAATTTTCTAAAAAATATAATTTTAAGCTTGATAAGTGAAACTTGGAATTGACCTATTTCATAAGAAAAGAGTTCATCGTATCATGTAGTAATGACGTATTGGCACGACTATAGATATAATTATCATGCAAGATAACCCAATTTTATGTTAATTATCACAGTGTGAGCTGTAAAACAAAGGCTGCCGTCTTGGCAAGAACTATCAAACAAATTGTCAAATGTATAATTTGCACGTTTTTCGTATTGGCGCTGCTGAAGTAGATTTAGCCAACTGATCAAATGCACTTGTGCAAGCCTTGCGCAAACAAAATATTGATCGCTTGAACAACGCTTACATGTACACTAATTTACTTCTATTCAAGGACTCAGCATTTGTTATCATGAACGCCACTAGATAACTCGACGACACTGCACTTCAATCCGGCTGAGATTTGTTCGAAACAATGCTTGATGCAAAAAGACGATCGATATTATAACGTGGAGTAATAAGACCGGTAGATCAGCCGACACCTAGATTTTCCGATGCACATTCCAAATTGATTTGCGAACTGTAAGTTTTTACACTTATGATTTGTATTACTTTTTTGCTAGGCGAGTTATTAATGGCATTGAAAAAATATTATTATTCCACAATTTACAAAAAGATCCTTGCAAGCGCTTGGCATCTCTTAATTGTCTGTAAATTATAAAGCTGCATAAATTGACTTGAAATATTCATGATTGGTAGACATGTTGTGCTCGCAGTGACAGTGAAATAATACAGGTGCAAACAACATGCAGTAATAATTACTAAGTTACATCTGCATTGACAAAAGCAGTCTGGAACATTATGTGCAGCTATGTTTTTAATGACATCTCTTTATGATGAATTGCTATATTACATATGCAGCTGTATCTCAAACAATAACAGAAGTGAGAATAAAACTACCAGGATGAAAGTGAACAATTTTTGTTCAGAATATCAAATGATGTCCTTTTGCAATATATAAGAAAAACATGTCTAAATTTTTTTTCCCAGTTTATTCCAAATCTGTCATATGAAAAAGCCCCCTTTGCACTTATCCATTTGTCCCCTGTGAAATTCAATTTAGCATTTATTCTATGACACAGTTTGAAAGCTTTCATACAATTTTGAACATTAGAATTAAGGAAACACTTTAATGCTTCGAGTATTTCTTTTTTTTAGCAAAATCCGGCAAAAACCACGCTTATTTGGACGTACTTCTCTTTCCAGAGCCGCTTGACCGACTATGTCGAAGTTTGCCACCCGCCATCGCAGCCTCCTGGTTGACTTCTTGGCCGTAATGTTCGGCATTGGGGCCTGGATCGCTGTGAATGGCGTTTGGGTGGAACTGCCCATCCTGGTGGCAGAACTTCCAGAGGGCTGGGGCCTGCCCTCGTACCTTTCAGTCATAACGCAGATGGCTAACGTGGGCCCCATCGCCTATGGAATCCTGCACCGGTACTGCCCGAGGGTGGTCAGTGAGACCTCGACAACGTTTCTCATGATGTCCATCGGTGTTGTTGCATGCCTGTTGCTGGGCCTGCTTTGGCAGTGCACGGCATTCGTCAATGGCGTGCAGCACAGCATAGCGCTATTCACTCTGGTGTTCTTCGTGGCCATCGTTGACTGCACGTCCTCCGTCGTTTTTCTGCCATTCATGGGCATGTTCAAGAACATCTACTTGCTGTCATACTTCATCGGCGAGGGCCTCAGCGGCTTCCTGCCCAGCGTCGTTGCCCTAGTGCAGGGCGTCGGTGGCAACCCTGAATGCAACAAGACGCTGACGTTTAACGAAACTGCCACCACAGTTATACCGGAGTACAGCCCACCTCCATTGTTCTCTGTGGACATATTCTTCTATTTCCTCATGGGAATGATGGCGGCCAGCTTCACGGCTTTCGTGCTGCTCCGGTACCTGCCTGCTGCGACCAATGAGCATGTGGACTCGTTTAGTTCTGAGGTGAGTACGATAGTCCAATGTAAGATTTTTTGGTAAATATCTGACGTTTTCAAGTCTTGAACGATAAATATTGTAGTGCTGAAACATGAAGCTTTCCAGGATTTTTTCATCGATACTAATTCGTAAACTGCAGCACATGGCATGAATGACATTAATTGAATATGGGCAGCTTTTGACACATCCAAAATCGCTATTGTGGGAAACTGCGCACAATAATACTGCGATAAAATTCAAAATTACAGAAATCAGACTCCGGCATTATTCAGCGTATTACCAATTCAGTGATACGCAACCTGTTTATCTTCAAAAGTGTTCCATTTTACGATTTTCTGATAAACAAAAATTCCTTACTTGCATACCACATGGACGTGGTGTTATTTGTAGTTGGTGAGGGTTGTTCCAGTAGTCAAATTGATAGAAACAAGGTATTCCTTCAACTACCATTGAAGTACATGTTGTGTGAAACTCATTTTAGTTGGGAGGGTATCAACAAATATTTCTTGCCAAAACAGTAAAAGGTTCAAACAAACTAAAATGACACAAATTGAAAAGCTTTTTATAACCAAGTAAATTTGTTGCCAGTGATTCTGCGACACACGTTGTGTACTCAATCTTCGTTGGTTTAAACAGTACATGCTGTTTTTAAATTTTTTAAGCTTTGGACTGGTTATCTATTTTATCATCATTCACCTTGCGCAACAGACCCAGAGGAGACACTGTATCATGGATTACATGGTCTTATGCATTTGAATTAATGCAGTGCCATCTCATGTTATATTGTATCTGGAGAACTATGGCAATCTATAGTTTGTGTGGACCTCGATTGATTAAAAATCAAAATAAAGTATATTCTGCTGTTCTCTATATTTTGGTGGCTAGAGATTAGCAATGAGGATACCCCAAATCCCATTTATAAAAGGCAAGTTTCCCTATGTATGCTTTTGGAAAACTGACATTCTGATATATGTGTGGTTTCTATTCATTCCAATTAAAGCCGGACCAAATAACCTCCTCCTTTGAAAGCTCGTCTTCAAGCGAGGACTCTGGCGTCAATGAAAATGCGAGCATCTATAATACCAGCAACGAGGCCTGCACCTCGAGCTATGGCACGGATGATCAGTCAGACAGTGAAAAATTTAGGCCATTCGTGGCCCCACCGCTGAAACAGTCCATCTATTTTTACCTGCTTTTCGTTCAGGCATGGGTATCGTTTTTCCAGAATGGAGTTCTGATTTCCATTCAGTCTTACTCCTGCTTGCCCTATGGGAACCTAGCCTATCACCTAGTGGTCACTCTATCCAACATAGCCAACCCCATCGCCTGTTTCCTGGCCTTCTTCAGCCCGAGTCAGAGCGTGCTGATCCTTACCCTAGAAACGTGCCTCGGTTCCCTCATTGGTGTCTACATCTTGGTCTTGGCAGTGCTGAGCCCAAATCCGCCACTTGTCCATTCCGAATGGGGAGCAGCTCTGATGGTAAGTTAACTTTGTCTTCTATGAAAGCTTGCAAAATTGCTTTTCCTAAATTTAATCGATTTGGGGCAAAATATGGGGAATCTATATTCTCTATAATAAGATTTTGCCATTGTACTTTTTTAGGTGATAGCCTGGATTCTGTTCATCGGATTGGCAAGTCACACCAAAGCATCCCTAGCAACAATGTTCCTAATGAAAAGCAAGCGGGCCTTATTCTGGTGTGGTGTGGTTACACAAATTGGCTCTGCCATTGGGGCCATACTCATGTTCCTGCTAGTGAACGTTTACTACCTCTTTAAATCTTATGACCCTTGTGCCCCTTTATGAGTTTTAAGCAGGGTGTTTTATCTTTGAGTTCATCGACTCGTTTGGACTGCAATGCAGCAGATTCGTGGATATGCCTTTGCTGATCAACATACTCTAGATCAGCAGCAATTTAGCTATATTGACGATTTTACTTTTAGTAAGAATTTTTATGAGACTTCCCGTTGATGGAAGGTCGAGAAGTGTTTTTAACCCAAACAACCAAAGCCAGAAACTAGAATGGCTGTTGTTAAAATGCATCGCAAAGATGGTTGTTTTATCTGTCGTCGTCCAACAGAACCCTGCATGCTGAAATTGGCATGAGAAAGAACCTCGAGGAAGCCTCGCATGCTAAAACGTATGTAAAGTTTTATTGGGGAAGTAAGTGCCCAAAGGCGTTCCAACAAAAGCATTTGATGATGACTGCTGGTACAGTCGATCATTAAGATTTATGTACATTGTAGCTGATTGTCTGCATTCACAATAATAAATTATGAAGATTTTTAAGTTATCAGCTACACTCGAGTCTATTAAGTCGATATTGCAAGAGCCAAACAAGTTTCACGTTTTGGCAGATGCCCCGTCGCATAACTCCTGCTTATCCTGGAACTCTTTCATCACGGTTTTCGAAAGGGCTTCCAGGAAAGTCTGCAGATCTACGGTTTCACTCTAAAAATAAAAAATAGGAAAATATTGGCAATTTTCCCCACACACCCGATAAGTTTATGAAGTTTGTATAATCAACTTGAAAAATGGTTTATTAAGTTAACTGGAAACGTTACCTGCAAATAAAGCGCATGGGCCATCAGTGGTAGCTTCCTCAAAGTCCTCCCACTTAAACCTACACTTTTCCTGGAATTACAAGAAAAAAAATAAATTGTCAGTTGATCAAGATACAATCAACCCTATCTACTGTCACCGACTGAAAATCATGGTTCTTACTCTGCAATTTCGTAAAGTTTTCGGCTCAACACGGTGGTGGGGTTATTCTCAAGCTCCAAGATAAAGTGAAGCTGCCGCAAACTTAACAAGCTCTCGGCGTGACAAAGGATGCCAGACTGGAAACGAAACACTGTAAGAAAAACAATATGATCCTGGAAATTCACAATGAGAAACCACTTACCCTCATCAGTTCTGTGATGCAAGAAAAGTAGATGTTATAAATGGCTGCTACACATGGGAGACCGATGTACTGCTTGATGTCAGCACGATCGACAAATGCAAGGTCGATGGCGCCAGTGATGTTAGACGTGGTAAGTATCAACACGTTTGGATACCTTGGAAACAGATACAAATTTTAATTTTATCCCATTTAGCCATGCTGTCTGTTCCATTTTAATTTTCTTGACATCCCTCTCGAACTGTCAATTATTAATGTGGTGTTCAGAAATATTGCGCTTTCCATATGCAGTGAATTATTGTTCACTTTAGCTCATTTCTATTTTTTTTAAAGATTTTATACCTGCGTATTTGGTCAATCTGAGTCAACAGCGCATTTACAACTCTGATAGAATCTGACGGTTCGCTGCCAGCCATTGCCGATGTTCTAGCATGCGTTAGGCTTTCAACTTCGTCAATGAGAAGAACCACTAATGCATCGCTGTCTTCTATCACCGTTTTCAGTGTCTGGAAAAGCTTCATCACCAGCTTTCCACTCTGGAAATTGAAAGGGCAATATTTTTAAAAACTAATGTAACCTTATTTCTTAAAATTTCCAATTACACAGTAGTCTTACCTCCGAAAACCACTTTGAGAAAAGACTATGGCTGTTGATTTCAATAAGCTGTCCATATTTGTAGCGATGACTGAATCGGATGCTCAGTTTCTGAGCCAAGGCACGGCAAAGTGAGGTTTTTCCTGTTCCTGGCGGGCCTTGATTTTGCAATGTAGATTGAGATTATGAGATTACAAGTACATGAACGGCAGTTTGTCTCAAAAGATGAAGATGTTACCATGAAGCAAAACGACACGATTACAGGTAATAACCGCGCTGTTCACCTTTTTGTCGGAAAATAATAAAGTCGTCGATACATAGTTTAACAGCTGGAAACATAATGGGATGAAAATTGGGCAATTTTATTTGGCAATTTCAAATTACGTACAATTATAAATTAAGTTTTTGTGGCACTAACCTTTGATTTAATGTCAGATTCATAAACTAAGGTCTCCCATATCCCGTGGAAGTCTGAAGATGGTAAAATCCACTGTTGTGCCGCTGCAAGCTCCGAATCGCCATCGTCACAGTTGAACATCTCTATGCCTGGCTCGTCATACGTTAGTTGGTAGACATGGATTCTGATATCAGACTGATTTATCACAACTCCCTGATGCACAAAAATAAATTATTGATGGTCGGTTTCCATGCAGTTTTAAGAAATTATGTTGGTGCCATACATTCTCCATATCCATGTCACAAATGCTGATGCTGGCCACAGAGTTGCCCAGCTCAGAATCTTTAAAATCCCTCAATATAATTTCGTTGTAACCTGTATTCCTGTCCAGGTTAGGACCCAATGTATCGAGGTAATCACGAGCTTGAACAAGTATAGCTTTTGAAGACAATGTGCTAGAAAAATGGACTTTGAAAACACTCAAAAAAACAAGAACATGAAATTTTGAAAATTTCGCGCAAAATGGCTAGGCCTAAATTGTCAACGTATCGGTACATAGCCAAATTGCATTTCGATTTAAAATACCTTACACTCACCATGTTGGCAGAAGCAACACTTCCACATGTAAAACGGGCTTAGCCGATTCATTTAACCCGTTCATTTTAATTATGTGTTCCGAAGCCTAAAGAATAGAAGCAGAGAAGTTTTAAATTTGCCTCAAAATCGATTATGAACCATGATGTCAGTACCGCAGTGTGACCAGTTGACCACTGCTCGCTTTCAGTTGAATTTTTTTATGACAGTATATCTGAATTGAAAAGAATTTATTGGCAGATTGCATAATTTTGAGATAAAATAGTAACAGTAGAGCATTATTTACAATCAAAATTATATTTTACATGTATTTTCTTACTGTTGTGATATCAGTGATATCACAACAGTGCTGTTCCACTGTAGCTGTTTCTCCCGGTAAGCTCCAGATGGCCTCGAGGTTCGGTCCTTCACAAAATCGGTTGCTTTTCGTGTTTATATACGTGTCTAGTTTCGTCTGTGGCAATTCACACACATTGTGAACACCTGATTTCGTCGTTGCCATGAACAGGCTGTCGGTATTTCGATTTTTTAAGCTACAGGTAACTTTCTTTTTTGCCAAATCCCTCATTCATGCTTATTTTGCAAGAGCAATTCTTTTGAAACAGCGCCATCTCCTGGCAGCTAAAGGCAATAAACACGCTTTCAGAGCAATTTCATAATTAGGTTATTAATTATTAAAAAAGGAACTGAATTAATATCATGTACCCTGACCTCTTTATTGATAACCAATATACACACATGGTGCAAATTCGTTTTTTATTTACATGTAGACAGCTTAACAAGATCCACGTGCAAGAGGCACAACAATTGTAACAACGTTTGTCACATTACATAATTACTGTGTGTGTTTTGTCTATTCAAGGCAACGCGCTTTCTGGCATCGCAGTCTGGACCGCAAGCTTTGAGCGGCGAGCAGAAAATGACGGAGATCTTGCAAAAAAGCTTCCCGAAGGCAAAAGAAATCACGGTGCTGGACATCTCAGGTGACTGAAGCACGGATTTTATCTTGTCTTCATGCATGGCACATATATGCCTCCCATGACCATGGGAAGTTGACCACATTTCGACTGCCTCATTGTGGCTGGCCATGCAAAGTGACTTGATGCTCGTCTTGTCGTTCAAGGTGGCTGTGGGGCCATGTACGACATTGTTATAGAATCCGAAGATTTCGCCGGCAAGAGTCGCGTGCATCAGCACAGAATGGTGAACGAGGTTGGTCAAGTATTAGTGTAGTTATGTGCTTTCGTGTGAAACTAACATCATTGGCTGTTTTCTCTACGGCATATCGATTTACGTATTTGATGATTTGATCAGTTCTACCACGTCATAGAAACTGTTGTATAGACCCTGTTGAAAATATCAGGCATATCTATAATGATTTCCGCAAATCTGGCTATATTTCATGTGCGGCAAACTGGGGCCAGTATTGTTCAAGCCCTCAGTGCCATTTATGATGCATTCTGCACAATTGCTCAGCATTTAGGAATTCCTCCCGTGTGATTCTTACATGGTCACCCATTTCTTACGTTTTCAGGCACTCAAAGAAGAGATTAAAGAAATGCATGGACTCAGGATATCAACCTCTGTTCCACAACAAGAAAATCAAGAATAACATAATGTACTTAATTAATCCACTCCATTTTCAATGGTCTATTCATGCTTGACAAGCCAATGGCAGTGTTACCAATGATGTATTCCCCTAACCTTGTAGGAATAATAAATTGTTGATGTTTAGAACCCCTGTTTCGAATTTAGTCCTAGAACATGTAATTTCAGACCAACTGAAACTGTCAGTATTCCTCACAACACGTTGAATATGCATACATTATTGGCATATCGATTTATGTATTTGATGATTTGATCAGTTCTACCACGTCGTAGAAACTGTTGTTGAGACCCTGTTGAAAATATCAGGCTTAGCTATAATGATTTCCGCAAATCTGGCTATATATAAGCGACCATGTTTTGATTGTGAAATACTGATGGTCTGGATTCATCCCACAAGCAAAGTTATTTTTATATGAAGTTAAGGTGACGCCTTTAGGCAATAAAATTACTTTTTTATTCCTGCATTTCATCCTGTCATCTTGGATTAGATCTTCTCTACGAAAATGAAGGCCGTAAAACGAATTGATTCGATTAATCGTTCAATGTTACAGGTTAGGTTTGATTTACATTTATAATGATTAAAAAACCTTTCTATAGGGGCAGTGAATATACATGTATTACGTAACACAATTTTCGTCCCTTACAGAGATCCACCTACCCCGGTATCACATTGCAGACTACCCACCCTCTAGTGTTATGTAACACATTTGTACAAAAATGTTATGGAAATTGTAGGTTATATAAGACTTAGTGTACCATTTGTTATAGATTCTGCAATTATACTGATGACAATGTTTTTGGTTTAAACATCTTCATCCATCCATTCCAAATCTGAGCTTTAGAGTTCAAAATAGTTAGTTTTGCTCATCAGCTTATGC
>JAQGAF010003728.1:0-16492 GCA_034687865.1 Kryphioiulus occultus
GACCATGTAGGGTCGCGAAAATATTGACGTATACTGTCATTTCCACTGATTCTAAAGTGACTGACAGTATTACTAACCGTGTAGAGTCCCCTATGGTCTTGATAAGTTGATATTGGAATATTGGAAGAAAAAAAAATGGTCATTCCAAAACCAAAGTCACGTGCTCATGTTACAAACAACAACAACCCTCATGTGCTCTCGTTCCAATCAACAATAACCCTCATGTGCTCTCGTTCCATACAACAACAACCCTCATGTGCTCTCGTTCCAAACAACAACTATCATGTGCTCATGTTCCACACAACAACCCTCATGTGCTCTCGTTCCAAACACCAACCCTCGAGTCACGTGCTGTTGTTCCAGACACCCACCCTCAAGTGCTCAACTTCCAAACCCTGAAATAAGTCTTGTACTGATACTCGCTTTTCTTATCTTCGTCTTCGCATAAATCCAACGCTTTCCTCAGCAGCAAACGTGACATGTTGAAACTTTCAACTTCCTCACTCGTCAGCGAGTAGCGACAACGTGCAAAGATCGCAGACAAGACAAAAGTCTGACCGGAAACGGATGGCCCAAAAACGAAAATACGAAATGCCAAAATACGCAGCTGCCATTGGTCGAGGCGGTAGTGAGCCACGCCCCCTTCCTACACGCCCCACGAAAATAGACAGAGAAGATGCTGAAGATGGAGCCAGAAGGCCGGAAAAGTGACAAAACTCAGAAGTTGATTCTAGGCGATGCTGACGAGAAGGCATCAGCAAACAAGCCCGTCAACGCCATGGATAACCCGAGATTCGAGGAAAAGAACGCGGACCAGCAGCCGCTTATCCGAAAAAAGTCTCGAAATAATGGGTCGAGATGGGAGGTAGACATCAGGGACATTACTTTGCCCAGATGTCTTTTGATGCTGTATATCTGCCTGAGTTCGTTGATATGCGGAGCTGTGATAAGTTATCTGGTAATGAAAGGCTATCCTTGCTTTACTTGTTGCCTGCAAACTAAGCTGGAGCGAGACATCGTGTCGCTGCAGGATTCTGTCAGAGATCTGAGTGGAGGAAATTCTTCTTTTGACAAATACGCCAATGAATTTCTCCGTGTCTTGGGAAACCTCAACTGTGAAACTGGACTTATTGACAAGAAAGATAGACATTTGCATCATGCTTTGGGGTCTGGTGTAACTGGTGGCAGAGGTCAGCCGAGCCCTGCAGCTCATGTTGCCAAAAGTGGTGACAGCAGCCCTGCCCAGTGTGATCTTATTTCAGATAGTTTCAAGTTTGACTGCCATCCTGAGCCCAGTGCTAACCAGAAGACATGCGAGAGCAGAGGATGTTGTTGGCAGGTTGCAAATTCTGCTCAGAACCAGCTAGGCGTGCCGGCGTGTTTCTACCCCACACCATACGACGGCTATTCCTACATCAACGTGACTAAAACCGAAAAGGGATTCGTGGCTTTTCTGAACCGATCCACGAAATCGTACTATCCCGAAGATGTCGACCTCTTGAGAATGGACGTGCTTTTCGAAACCGAGTACAGGTTGCACATCAAGGTCAGTTGTTGTAGTGTTTAGTTGCGTAGTTGCCGTATTGCCCTTTGCATCTAAAACCCAACCTACAATGTTTTTCTGTTATCCAATAACTAGATCACCGATGCGCTAAACCAACGCTACGAAGTGCCTATCCCATTGATGCCTATGGCCAACAAGCACGTAACGACGGCGGATTACGACGTGAAGTTTTTGTCCCACAGAGGATTTCAGGTTTTCCGGATTTCCTCCGGCGAGATACTGTACGTAATATTATGTCATCATGGACTGTTGTACCCAGGGTGCTTTTGAGCAATGTGCCTCGATCCCTGGACCCATGCACGTCGCCCTATCGAATTATTCACATTTTCATAGCTATTGATAAATTAGTTGCTATATAAAATAAAATGGCCATGAAAATACAAATAATTCGATAGCTTTAAGTGCGCATGTGCAGGGATCTAGGTATGTTGCTCTTAGATGCACCTTGGATATTTTTGATGTAATATAAGTAATATATCGAATTATTTGCATTTTGATAGTTATTGGAGTCTGAAATATTTGCTACGTAAAATATAATGTATAATGATTTTATATTACAGAGCAACTAATTTAGCTTACAATCACTATATGAATGCAAATAATTCAATGATATAAAAATTATATGATATAAAAACTTATTTCAGTTATAATACGCTTATATTGTTCTGATTTGGTAGATTTGATGCAAGCGTAGGAGGATTTTTGTTCGCTGACCAGTTCATCCAGCTGTCGGCCTTATTACCTTCAACTTATTTGTACGGTATTGGTGAGCAAAGGGACTCATTCGTGAACAGCTTCAGTTGGAAACGCATTGTGCTCTTTGCAGCTGATCATGTTCCAGAGGTTGGATTCTGCCTTTGTATTTTGGGGTATTTTTCAATGTTACCTGTCAGGGTGGTTTTCTAAAACGTCTTTCTACAAACTTTAGGAAAATACGAATTTATATGGCGTACATCCTTTCTATTTAATGATGGAAGGCGGTTCTAAAAGTCACGGAGTTTACTTCCACAACAGCAATGCCATGGGTGACTAGCTAATTTTATATTATGGTGTTGATTCCGGTATTCATAACATGCATCAAACTTTATCAATCTTGATTTTCCCAGAAATTATCCTGCAGCCAGCTCCAGCCATAACGTTTCGAACTATAGGGGGAGTTTTGGACTTCTACTTCTTCCTCGGCCCGAGTCCTAGTGATGTTGTTAGTCAGTACACGGAATTAATTGGCCGACCCTTCCTACCACCTTACTGGAGTTTGGGCTTCCACCTTTGCCGATATAATTATGGAAGCACTGAGAAAACCACAGAGGTTTGGCAACGCACGAGGGATGCAGGAATACCATTCGTGAGAAGAAAATTTTATTATAATTCATTACTACTGAGCCATTGGAAATATATTGGATGCAGTGCATTTATCCAAATGGTCTATTTATTCGAAAGGAGAAATATATTTGCGAGTTATCAATTTATAACAGGACGTGCAATGGAACGATATCGACTACATGGATAAAAAACGGGATTTTACAGTTAGCGATAAGTTCAGCAAATTAAGCAGTTTTGTAGATGATGTTCATCACGTCGGCATGCACTACATTCCTATTATTGTGAGATTGCTAATCGAAATAATCATCAGAATTTATTGACAGGTTTAATGAAATTACTCATTTCTGAAAATTTTATATTCAGGATTGTGCGATAGCCACAACTAAAAAACGAGGGGAATATCCACCGTATGATGAAGGAAATGATATGGACATCTTTATCAAGGATTCAAAGGGGAAGAATTTTGTCGGAAAAGTTTGGCCGGGCGATGCAGTTTGGCCAGATTTCACTAATTTAAACACCACTTTGTATTGGACTCTTCAAATACAAAAGTTTTACAAACAAATACCCATTGATGGAATTTGGATCGTTAGTGTCGTTTCTTCCACATTGTCGATAATTCAAGATTAGCATCCTCTTATTTCAATGCGTGCATTTCTAGGATATGAACGAACCCTCGAATTTCATAACCGGTGCTGAGGATGGTTGCCCTGACACAAAGTGGGATAACCCGCCCTATGTCCCAGCAGTCACCGGAGGCAAATTAGCGTTCCTCACAGTTTGCATGTCGGCCAAGCAGAATGCATCGCTGCACTACAACGTTCACAACCTCTATGGCTTGACTGAAACCATGGCCACGAATTAGTGAGTTTCATTTCCGTGGATCAGTGGTGACGAGCAGTTGTTATTGGCAGCAACGGGCATGAATATTTACATGTTATTGAACTTTACGCTGTGATAGTGCATTATCGGCCATCAGAAAGAAGCGTCCATTCATCATTTCAAGATCATCTTATCCTGGGCATGGTTATTACGGAGGGCACTGGACTGGTGATATCAACTCATTGTGGCATGACATGCGCCGAAGTGTGTCTGGTAAGGATATCGCGGATATAAATTCGAGAAATCAGCTTTTTAACTGACACCTGTAAGCATTTATCCCTCTTTTTGTTTAGACATACTCAATTTCAACATGTTTGGGATCCCCATGGTCGGTGCTGACATTTGCGGGTATGTCGAATAACTGGTATTCATACATTAACTATGGTGAATTGCATTGCTAAATTAACTACATTGACAGATTTAACATGAACACAACGAAAAAATTGTGCCAGCGCTGGATGGAACTGGGAGCCTTCTACGGTTTTGCTCGCAACCACAACGATCGGATTGCAATCGTAAGTAACGGGTTTATCGCTGTTATTAGCACTTCTTAAATAAGTGAAACTTTTAATGCTTTTTTCCATAGGATCAAGATCCAGTTGCATTAGGTCCAGAAGTGGTGATTGCCTCGGTGAAGGCTCTTTACATGCGCTACAAGCTCCTGCCGTACTTGTACACGCTGTTTTATCATGCTCACATCAACGGAAGCACGGTTGCACGACCACTGTTTTTCGAGTGCGAAACTGAATCCATTTTTTGTTTGTTTGTTAATCATGCATGGTGTCAGTGTCCAATTATTATCTTGTCGTTCGAGCCAGATTTCCTGAAGACAGACGTACTTACACCATCGACACACAGTTTCTCTGGGGATCAGGATTAATGATTCTACCAGTTCTAGAAGAGGTTACTAAATCTGCTTTTTGCCTTTTTCTATAAACTAGGCTTTTGTGAAAATGGTCAATCTTGTGAATGTTTTGCTTTACGCAATCCTCTTTCCATTCTTAGGATGTCACCGTTATCTATCCGTACTTTCCAACTGGAATTTGGTATTTGTTGCCATCGCAAAGCACAATAAACAGCACTGGGGCTCATTTCAAAGTGGAATCTCCCTTGGACACCATTGTCCTTGCGTTGCGTGGCGGGTTCATCTTGCCATGGCAAGATGTAAATCAAACCACAACTGCGAGGTGAATGTGCAGTACGGTGTAATTGCTTTATCTCACAACTGTTGTCGTATAGAGCGTACATTTTCATACCAAACCTTTCGATTTTTCAAAGTCGCTTGCAGTTTTTTGGGCTGTATGTTGCATTGGACTGCGATGGGAAAGCCCATGGGGACGTTTTTTGGGACGATGGCGATTCTCTGGGTTAGATACTACTTTTGGACTAATTTCTCAAATTCTTCTTGACAGTCCTAATAATCATTTTTTAAAAATTTTACAGGCACTATTAAAAACGGCCAATATAATCGCTTGCACTTCCAAGCAAAGAAGGTGGGTGGTAAAAAAGTTAGAACTTCAGATTGTGAGTGCTGAAAATAATTTTGAAAATAATTGTAAAATTGTTATTTACAATTCCATTGTAGAATACCTTGATATCGCAAGTGGAAAAATTTGACTATCACGGCGAATATTCAATGAGTTTAGGAAAAGTTACCATTTTTGGAATTGAGAGCAATGTGACCAATGTGACTGTCAACGGCAACACTTGGCAGTGGTATACATTCGACAATGCCACGATGGTAATTCACTGTTTAATTTTTGTCCCACTCTTGCTTTCGATCTTTTCCCCTAAACCAATGTTAATCTAAATTTTTTTTTCAGGTGCTGAACGTTGAAAGGCTGCAAATTAGATTAAACAACAGCTTTACAATTGTGTGGGGGTAGAATGGAATACATTGGTGGTATTATCTGGTATAAACAGAAAATGTAATAATAATTTGATCCAGATGACAAATGGGTGGCGGGCTATTGAATTGCCTTATTTTTAGTCATTATCACCTCAGGTTTGCCAAACGATGTACTGTTTTAGCCCACCTTTTGAATAGATATTTTCTGAATTTTTGTTACCCCTTATGGGCAAAATTGATGTTTGAAATATTTATAGAAACTAGTCATGTCAGGGTGCATGCTTATTAGTGATTGTCACATATTGACTATTACAACCCTGGGTTCCCAAGTTTGCATTATGGCATTTTTCTTCTACAAGTTTAAAAATAATGCTTTTTATAACTCCACTCAGTTGATTGAAGCAAACCATGCTAAAATATCTAATTCTGTCAACATTTCTGAGCAGAATGTGGTAAATGATACATTGTCTTCCAAGGAATTGAAGACTGCAATGTTTCACTATATCTAATGCCAATCAAAATTAACAGGCTATAGTCATGGAGAAAACTGCACAGGAGCGCGTTTTCTGAGTCTGATTTTTCTTATTTTTTATATGACCACATAGCAGATGTTTTGAGTGATAAAACTTGCCAATGCTTCAACATAGTTTTTTTTACCAAACAATCCTCGCATTTTTTCTTCTGTTACTATAATCTATTGCAATCAACAATGTTTATTTCACTAATTTTGTCCAATGTGTTTCAGTTTTATGATTACTAATTGAAATAAAAACTTTTCGAATCAAACAAGTGATGTTCTGGTAGGCTGAATGTAAGCTAAAGTTTGTGTTTAAACAGTATTGATGCATACTATGACAGCCTAAATATTTCACAAAATTAATATGCCATGGGAGTCAAGACTAAAACCCATCTATTGCATTTTGCATTTCACAGCTTGTATCAGTGGCATTCATGCAAACAAATCTTTGGTAATAGCAACAATTAAAGACAGTATTTGATATTTCTCACCTCCACCTTAGCCCAAGCATTTATTTTCAATCAATTCCAAGTGATTGTGAATGCGGATTTTAGTGGCACTGACAAATCCTCCAATGACAAAACCTGGATTCATAAACTAGCATTAGTCAAGAATAACACTTCAAAATGTGATTGCTTTAAAGGGCATTTGAAATCGACATAAGTTTTATTAATAATTGTAATTAAAGCTAACCTTAGTTTGGGCGTCATATGAAAACACAGACTGGTCAACATTGTTTACAGTGACTTTTGTAGGTGTGGCATTTACTCCAAATATGGTTACGTTCCCTAAGAGCATTTCGGTGTCCGTTGCATAATTAAATTTCTCCACAGCTGACGTCAAAGAATTCTGAGTGGTAAATAAATTATAGAATTTATAATTCACCATTTCGTACATTTTAAAACTACTGGATTTCCACGAAACGTACCGGTTGAGCAGTGAAACTTATCAGCGAATACAGTTCATTTTCAATTGTATCTGAAATCCATTAGAATGTTGTACATATAAGTTGTAAACAGACAAAATATTATGAATTTGACCCTATAGGAGTACGAGGGTGCAATACCCAAAATAATCAAAAGCTAATTTTGTTAAAAACAATTTTCACCAGCCACAACATGGAATTGATGAAAGCATCATGTCCTATCGAAATATTTTTTTTTAATTTCTTTTTCTTAACAAATTAACTTATCAAAAAAGGCGCAAATTTAAATAACTAATATAAAATTTTAAAAACGGCTCCATATTACCTTTAACGAAATTTATCTTCAAAATTGTTATTTCAAGGCATATCTTCCCATGTAATAATTACCACTTGAATCTCCATCATCCCAAAATAATTCTCCTTTAGCCGCACCACTCTGGTCAAGCGCCACCAGAAGACCAAACTTGTTCAGTCGGCTAATAAAAAAACAAACTTTCAATAACTTTACACTTTTTACAGGGGATGGACTTCTCACAAAGTAATTACACTTTAGTTTTTAGTGGTTGGTACGTGAAAACATGCAGGAATGAAATCCGACAATGAATACGACAAAAACAAAATGCAAATACAGCTATAGAGGATTCGTTCCCAGAATGATAACCATGTATTGCTTCCATTTTTTTTTTGAATTCCTAACCTTGCATCTGTTGTCTGATTTGGAGTTTGGGTAGGAAGTATGGAGCCCCCTCTTAGTGCCATCACAAATGCATCAGAAGGAACATCCAATTTAAGATTGGACCCTGTGGCGGTATTGATAGTTGATACATTGGGATATAAATACCATGTGCCAGCTGGGAAATATGGATTTATAGAAAACGTCCCCTAGAGAAATTAAAAATATCCAGTTGTAGCAGTTTGGCGATTTAAAAAAAAAAGTTCCCAACGTTTTTCAAATCAATCACTTCATCAAGAACAGGAAGGGCCATCAAGTGGCGACTCCACATGAATTGATCCTCTATTGTGTAGGTCTTTTCATCTTCAGGAAACCTACAAACGCATGAAATAGGATTAAAGTAAACAAAATTATAAAAGCTTGAACCTAATTATAAAAAATACATGCTGTGATTATTTGAATTTCCTAATCTGAGAAAAACTGATAAATACACACTCGTTTTTCAGATTTTTACATTAGAATTTTCTTCCACTTTTTTAATTTGGGAAAATAAAGATTTTCCAATATGACAGCATTTTTTTTTGCTAAGTCAATGAATAAAAAGTCTGATATGAAAGTTGGGGAAATTTGAATTTCCAAATAACAGAAAAAATGATAAATGTATGCTTATTTTTCATTTTTTTTCAAATTTTATATTAGAATTTCCTTCCATCTTTTTTATGGCAAATAAAGGAAGTTTTCAAATATGTTATCAATAATGAAGCTTCTGATATCAAAGTTGATATCAGAGTCAGAGAAACTCAGAGAAAAGTCAGAGAAAAAAGGATAACTGTGCTCATTTTTCAAATTTTTTCATTTAGAATTACCTTCCACCTTATTAATTATGAAAAAAATGGAAGTTTTTCAAATATGTTATCAATTATTTTTTTAAGTCAATGAATGAAGAGTCGGATATTAAAGTTGATGAAATCTGTTGAAACACAAAGATAACTGTATGCCTAGTTGTGAGATTTTTACAGTGGAATTTACAAGAAAATTTTCAAACATGTTATCAATTCAATATCCTTTTTTATGTTAGTAAATGTATATGCTGAGAAGTTTCTAAATCATTTAAGGGGAGGTAAACCTACTTAGATTCAGACTTTTTGTGACATTTTTTCTAACGAATCCTTAATCTTAAAATAACTATTTTTTTAAATAGGAAACAAACTCGTCAAACATACTCAAAGAACAATGGTCTGACAACTGTTTCGCCAAAGACGTGGGCGCGGTAAAACTGGGTGTACATAAATGGCAGAAGAGTATAACGCACAGTCAATGCTTTTGTGGCAACATTTATCATCTCATCGCCCAAAGCATAGGGATCTTGATCCTGCGAAAATTCGAAGATTCATCATTAAAATCGACGTATTTAGTGTTTTTGTCTTACGAAAAATGTTTGCCTAATATCTTTAAAATCCGTTACAATTTCATTTTAAAATTCCTTGCAAAGTAGAAGTACAGTACATATTTACAATATTGTCATTTTCATTGTGGTTCCTGTTGAATGGGTACAGAACCGAAAGTTGCGTCCATCTTTTACACAGCTCCAATGTTGTATTTCGCCGAAATCCTCAAAAAAGTTATGATTTATTTTTAAATATGGCTTGCAATGACCTTAATAAAACTACAAAATCACGTTTAAATCACATGAAATATCACGTTTAATTCACTGAAAATGAAATTTTTTATAGGTCGAGTATTTCGCGAATCAAGGGCCTTGATTTTTTTTTTTTTTTGGAAACGCCAAAAATAAATATTTATATGGTGCATAAATTTTTTTTTATAAAATAAAAGATGAATAGAGACAGAAAGAGAAAATATTTACCACAAACATCTGCCCCGACCATAGGAATACCATACATGTTGAAATTCATGATTCCTGCAAAACCAGTTTTAAATGGAGTTTAAATTGGCTAACCAGGGACCAAATTTTGAACTTTCATAACGTTAGGTTTTTCTCAGGCTGCATTTTTTAATTGGCTGTTTCAAAATTAGTCACGCCCACCTCTTTTGTAATTTTGCGGCGGTGGGCGTGACTAGTTAATTAAAAAACGCAATCCGAGAAAAACACAACGTTGTGAAAGTCCAAATTGTAGCACCAAAAAAATTAGAAGATTTCATTAAAATTGCGTAATATTATGTAAGATTATTTTGACATCTTTGTTTTCAATAGTTTTCCTTAAATCCTCAATTCAGATCGACATACCAAAATACAAAATTTCGAGGCTAATCAGGCTAAACCCTAACTAAAAAATAATGTTTTCCACCAAATAATTGTAGTATGTGACCAAAAGTATGTGACGTTTTCAGTATCGCTGAAAACACTCTTAAAATCCTGAAAATATAGCAAGTACTGTACCTGGAACACTTTGCTTGAGATCGTGCCAAGACGAATAAACATCGCCTGTCCAGTGAGTACCATAATGCCCTTGACCAGGAAAAGTTGACCTTGACTGAAAATTATTTTTGGCATTTAATTCTCATTTAGCAAATTAGCTTGAATTCACGTATTCAAAATTCAAAGTTCAAGAATCAATTAACATTCTCACCATTACAAAAGGTCGTTTTCGGAGGATCTGCTTGATAGCGCTAGTGGAAAAATGTTACATGTCCAACGATAACCGAATATTAAAAAAAAAAGATTTTATAATAACAAGATCAACTTACGCGTGTGTGTTAATTGTTTTCATGAATCCGTACAAATTGTGAAGATCGTAATGCACACCTCCATATTGTTTGCTTGATAAGCATATTGTACTCGAGAAAATTTTACCACCCTCAACAGCTGCAAAATTATGAAGTAACTGGTTTTATTAAAATTTATTGTATTCAATTAATTTATTTGATTGAGATTTATTTTTTGAATTAATTGATTTAATAAAAAAAATTTTAATTAATTTATTTTGTTAATAATTATTTTTTAACAAATTTATTTTATTGAAATTTATTTGCGAAATAATTGAAATTAAGTTCGTACATTTACAAAAAATAATTATTCGGTAAC
This sequence comes from Kryphioiulus occultus, assembly GCA_034687865.1. Classification (NCBI taxonomy): domain Eukaryota; kingdom Metazoa; phylum Arthropoda; class Diplopoda; order Julida; family Julidae; genus Kryphioiulus; species Kryphioiulus occultus. The sequence goes on from JAQGAF010003728.1 coordinate 10,780, forward strand.
TTAAAATTTTCATACCTGGGACAAAAGGTGGAAAATCATATTTGCTCTGAGGGCATGTTCCATTGATCGATCCAGCTGTAAAAGTCGTTGGTTCATTCATATCCTGTGTCAATAACATGAATAATAAAAATGAATAACTAATACTACGAAAGTTTCACTATATGATAGAAAAGAAAATTAACTGACAATCCAGGCTCCATCGTAAGGAATAGCATCATGAAATTTCTGGTATCCATTCTTCCAAAATGAAAATGCGTTAGGATGAGTCCAGTCTGGGAAAACAGCAACATCTGGCCAAACCTGTTATCGTGGATAATTGATTATACTGCATGAATTTTAATAATTAATATTAAAAACTGTACAAAAATTAATTCACCTTTCCCTTCGCATATCCATTTGTACTGCTTTTAATAAAGACGTCCATTTCCACACCTCCATCGTAAATTTCGTATGTTCCCGTTGGTTGTTCGGATACTCCCGAATCCTTTTATTCAATTTTCAGGATTAAATTCTTAGACTTCAAGAAGCAGTTTCGATTAAATACGATAAAAGCTCAAAATTTGCGAAAGCTTACAATTATGGCGACGTAACGCATATGGTTGTCATGCACCTCTTGTACAAATTCGGGCAAAGTGTCAAAGGTCACATTGTTGTACGTAAAGATTTTATAGTTGTCCATGTAATCAATGTCGTTCCATTGAACATCCTATCACACAACAAGGAATTGGATAAAGGTTATTTTCATGTATACCATTTCTTGAATTTAATAAATGTTTGAAATGCCACTGTCAATTTTTCCATTATTCGCTTTGTTCCAATTTGTCGTGTTTAGAAATGACGGTTTTTCATAAATAATATTTCATTCAACTACAGTACATTTTAAATGTGTAAAATAAGAAATTTTATTAACATGCAAGAATTCTTGAGAAATGTAGAATTTAGTTGAAAACATGAGGTTTTTTACCAAAAACAGTTTTTTTTACAACATTTATTGAATTTCATGTTTGAAATTAACTGTATATTTTTTGTTCCAATTTTTTGTTTGTGTTTGTTTTTAGAAATGACGATTTTTCATGCATGATATGTTATGCAACCAACATGAGGTTTTTTACAACAACAAAAATTACCAAACACTACTCACGAATGGTATTCCTGCATTTTTGTTACGCAACCACACATTTCTTGTTTCATTGACTGACAAATAGTTGTACTTGGACAGATGAAATCCCAATGACCAGTAGGGCGGCATTACAGGGCGTCCGATTAATTCGGTATACTGTTGAATAACATTATCCGGCGAAGGACCGAGGAAAAAATAGAAGTCCAAAACTCCACCAATGACTCGATAGGTAATAGCTGGAGTAGGCTGCAGCAAAATATCTGATCGTTAAAAAAATAATATTACAAAGCATTTTAGTTTGGTGCAACCCAATTTAAGTACAAAAATCATTATCCAGCATGCCGAAAATCGACATCTGTACAAACCCATGGCATTGCTATTAAATAGGAAAACTCCGTGGCTCTGGTGACTATTCTCCATCGAAAGATAAAAAGGATGGCTGCCGTACTGTCAATTTGAAAACCATATTAGTAAATTATTCATCAAATATCTCATTAGATGGCATGATAAACGTACGTCAGGATAAAGCAGCGATGCGAAAAGTGGGATTAGTTGCCAGTCAAAAGATCGTTTGAAGTTGTCATTGTGCTGTCCCAAGCCATACAGCTTGTCAGTGGCCAGCAGGGCAGAAAGTTGTATAAACTGATCGGAAAATATGAACGAGCCAACAGATGCGTTGAATCTGAAAAAAATTGACATACTTGAGCAAGATGTTAAATATTAGCTGTACGTTATTGACATAAGCAAGGCATCTTTCTGAATAAATATATTTGTCACAAAAATTGAAAAATTTGCCTTTAAAAAATAACTAAATCAAATAAAAAAATTTCTTAAGCCCCTTCTTGCTTTGAAACAAAATAAATTAAAAAATCATTAAAAATGTCACATTTAGTCAAAAGGATTTTAATAAAAATTCTTTCAAGTTCGCCATTTGAACTTTTTGCGGTTTTACAGGTTCAGACCTGTCTAACCCCGTCCTTACTTTGAAATAAAACACAGGCAAATTAAAAAGCATAAAAAAGTCATATTTAGTAAAAAGACTTTTAATGAAAATCCTTTCAAGTTCGTTATTTGAACTTTTTGCGGTTTGACATGCCCAGACCTGTCACACTGATATCAGCTCAAAGTAAAAAGACAGCAAACTTACAGAACTTCTTGAGTTTCCTTGCGAGAAATAGAGAACCCAACTTCTTGATTAAATGCAAACACATAATCAGTTTCGGAAGCAGCATTTCCAGGCGGAGGCATCTCAGGCAAAGGAACTTCGTATCGTGTATTATCTCCATCAGAAATCTTTCGATTTCAAAATTTATGTTTCATCATAAAGCATAATTAAGTAGGAAAATTGCATTGCGATTACACTGATTTTAATAAGTAAAAATGTTAATAGCTATTTAGGTTACGTTTCGATCGCGGATCAAACTACTTAAAAATAATTCTTCCTAGATGCCGTGTGCATGTTAATTCTTCTCCTAACAGCTCGCATGCTGGCAGTGATTGCCTGCGGTAAGGGATGTCAAGGTAAAGAAATTGTGTTTGGAGGTTTGCTTAAGTTGGGATAGGCTAGTTTAGGACATGATAGGCAATGTTATATAAGGATAAAAACAAAAATAAAATACATAAAATGGATAAATTTCAACAGCTTGGAAAGGTTTCATTCATGATTGAAATGCACATAGTTTGAACTTATTTGGGGCAGGGAATATTCCGTAGTATATAGATGTATCATGTAATTGCATGCTGTTGCTTCAGAGCACCATAACTATTAATTTCGCAATAAATGGACCGTTAATTTAAGCTGCAAGATTGTTCTACATGCAATCTTTAATTAGAGTAACACAATTAACGCCCATAAAATCAGATAAAAACTAACTCCCAAAATTATAGCTTTTGGATGATTTTATCGGAATAAATCTTTAGTTGATACGAAGTTCTATCTGATATCAAACAACTGAATTGTGCAATCTTTTTTGTGGATGAACTAAACGTCAATAAAATTAAAAGAAGATATAATGGGGATTAAAATGAAATCCAAAATGACATGCTTTTGAGTAATTTTACCAGAGTAAAGTTTCAGTTCATGAAACGTTGTTATCAACCATCTTTATTGTGCAATCTTTTTGTAGATGAACACAACGTCAAGAAAATTCAATTGTTTGGACGGTTGTGGTAACTGCCCTTTGTGTTAGTTTTGCGTGTGAAAATAAATGTACTTGGTTTCCCTTTCAAAAAATAGTTTTCAGTGGCTTTCTTATGACTTCACATGCTGACGGTTAAAAGAGTGCCGGATAATCGAAGTTTCACTATATTAAGGAAAACTTTTTTGTGGATGAACTCAACGCCAATAAAATCAATATACATAATGTTGATTAAAATGAATTTCTCAATTTTAGTATTTAGGATATGTTTATCAGAACAAGTTGGCCACAGTTCATGACAACTTATAGAGCTGGCCAACCAACTTTTTAGCAAAACTAAATTATGTAATTATTATTATAGTTAATAAATTATTTATATTATATTTTCACATCTACAAAAACCTGAGTGCTCACCTTAATGCGGAGTCTGGATTTAGTTTCGAAATAGACCTGAATGACGACGTTGCTGACATCACTGGGCCAGTGAGATGATTGATTCCTCATCAGAGAGGCCTTCCACCCATAATTGGTGGAGGTCTTCTCCACGTAATGGTAGCTGGGATACCCTTCGGGATAGTAGCAGGATGGAATCCCCACGTGGATGGGATAGCGAGAATCTGGATATTCAGGATTGTGGGGTCCAGAGGTGTTCTGGTTGGGAATGGGATCCCAATAGCATCCTCTGGCCTCGCATTGGCTCTGGGTGACATTTATGTTATAGCCTGGGTAGCAGTCGAACTTATCTTGGTCAGCGATAGTCTGACGTGAAGGTTCAACTTTCTTTTTGGACTTCCAAAATCGACCACATTGCGAGCTTTGCTGCACAACAGCTGCTAACCCAAGTAGCACAATAATGGCTCGCAGGCTGAGAAAGGTCATGATGTTCCTAAAAACGAAACGAAACTAAAAATAAAACTAACTTGTTAGAGGGCGATACCATGCATCTTATACATGTAACTTCAAAACAATTAACTGAACTAAAATTATCCAAAAATGAAACGTCACGTTCTTGATATCTTTCTCCATTAGAGATAAATGGTGCAAGATAAATTACATTGTAATCGAACGTCAGTTGAACTAAGAACAAGGAGGAAAGGGGACGTTCAAATATTACGTCATTACTTCGCAATTTTCAGGCATCCCTCTCTTGTCGGTATTTGTTATCCTTTAGAGACCCCCCCATGTCAGCATTTGTCATTATTTCCAGAACCCGCCATTGACCAAACATTTTTTCGAATTATACTTTTTCTAAAATTATTAATACAAAAAATACTAAAAAAAAGTAAGAATGAAGCGAACGAAATGAAAAAAAAACTCAGTAGGTCACATTTTCTACAAAATTGGATCCGAAATTATGTATTTTCAAACAACAATTATGACGTCATTATTTGACCAAACCATTCATTTTTGTCATCATTTGGCTACCCCCATAAAATAATAATACAACGTCAGTTATGTAATATTTTGTTAATTACGCAACTATTCCTGCTATCTTTTTTCACCAGACCTGTCAATCTGCATGTGCAAAGCAATAAAAGTCATAGGTAAATATCAACATCATAAATTTCACCACAGTTTTATCTCGATAAACATTATGAGCCTTTTAGACCCCACTTTCGGAACCAGGAACATACCTTGTACACTGCGCCGGACCTTGATTCAAAAACTGCTTGTGTGGCTGCTGATAGCCAGCAAACTGTTTGTTCAGATTGTATTAGTTTTAGTCGATAGCATAATCGATAAGCTGGATATTAGTAGCACTCGATTTGCGATTCGCTGTTTAGGGCGAGGCCCATGCAACAGACAATTTAATTGGTCCATGGCTCAAGGTTTCTGGCAAAAATCTTGATAGGCGTTAAACTTCCCTGTTTAGCCACACTTGTCATTTTCCTCATTGCAATAACAGATTATTTCTCGAGAATAGCCAATTTCGATGAAAACAATCATTGTTTGGGTAGAAAAGCACCCACACTAGGAATATGTCCCATTGATTTCTGTTTCTGTATCCCAGCATGTGGTGATAGGTAATCTTTTGTGTAAATTCCAAGCCCACTTTTTCAATTGAATTGCAATGACAATTCATTTCAATGTTTTTTTAAACTTGACAGAGTCGAAAAAAGCAAGTTCTAGTAGTGTATAATAACAAGTTGAATACAAATTCGAATTAAAAAGTGGATCACACCAAATGTGCAAGTTTCCAAGTGTAAAAAATAGCTTCACCAGCCAGCCAGAGGATGACATAATGGCAATTTCATTATTTGGGAAATTTGGCCAACAGCATAATATTTGATACCTGCGCAGTTAATGGATCAAGGCCAGAGTCGTAAATAAGACCATCCACAGATCAACCCAAAAGAAAGTGAATCAAAATAGTACCTTGACAATAGGGGGTGTCAATCCTAAAAAAATAATTGTTAATTGAATTTGACTAATTGATTTGCGCGTGAGCAATGGC
>JAQGAF010003729.1:0-16491 GCA_034687865.1 Kryphioiulus occultus
ACTGCGTTCGACCAATCAACGCTCGCTGTGATTAGTGCACGACTCATAACACGAGCGTCGATTGATCGAATAGTCACGTGCCGATGCGCGAGGAGGTGGCGCACGTGGCAACCATGCATATAGAACCATAGCCCCATAGATAATCCAGGAATCTATAGGGGGCTATGATAGAACGTATAAGATTACAAATAGTAAGACAGAACGTTCTATATTCCAGAAAACTCAATATGTTTTTTTCAAGATGGCGTAAAATGCCGAGCACTTGATAAACTTTACGGTTGTATCTCAAGTAAAAAGACCATTAGCAGGTAATTATTATATAGCTAGTTCAAAAATGGGTCTGAGTTCAAAGATGGGTCCGAAAAGAGAACTTTGAGTAGGCCTATATATATACTAAGGGTATATAAAAATTATTGGAGGTTATTTTTACTCGCATTTTACTTTTAAAAGTTGACTGCACCCTCTTCAAATAGGACCGACCACATGTGTACATGCACTTCTCTACAGGGGACGAATCGTGCAATTAAAACCGGTGACAAATTGGAAGGGAGCATTAACTGTTATAAACGCATTATACGCATACATGTATAGTTGTCAGTGTGATTGGCATTGGGTTGCTTCCATGACATTAATATGTTTTTAATCTACTATTTATTTGACCACTATATACAGTACCATCCCGTGGGCGCGGGTAGTCACATCCCAAGCATTCAACTTTAAGGCTACGTTCGTCTCCATTTTAATTAGAAAATGGCTACGTCGCATATTCAAATTACTAATCGTCGCTTTGTTGGCGAGTTAAGAAGTTAAGACGCGATTGAAATCATCGGGATGGAAGCCAGAGTAAGTCTAAGTTAGAAATTAAAAGCACATTAGCCTCGGGAGACTATTTTGCGTACACATGGTAGACGTGGTTCGAGTCGAGCTAAAGCACAGGTCTAATATGAGCGTTGATTAACAGTGAGAACTGGGAGTTGTCAAATTCCAGCTCAATTAAAAACGTGAGAAACTCCATTGCCTTCATATTTAATGGGCATAATCATTAATTAGTTTAATACCAATTAGTCATATCAGAAACGTCGAAACATCGAGACTCGTCTTATTTTCAATTTCCTCGAAACCAATTTAAGGATAGTATCATCGAAGGCCAAACAGGATTCCAAGTTCAAATTCTCAAGAGGATTTTCCTGACATTCCATAACAACGTTTTATTAATTTCCATGAGATTTTTTGAGAAAAAAAGAAAAGAAAAATTATGGTCTTTATACCAAATATTAATAAAATATGATGTGGCTGTCGCAAACTATCTCCATTGCTGACATTTTCAGTAATTTCCACGAATTCCCTGACATTCCCGAAAGTGGGAACCCAGTAATCGTTAATTCGTTTAATAGCAATTAGTCAAATCAGAGACGTCGAAACAACGAGGCAAGTCTTATTTTCAATTGCCCAGAAACCAAATTAAGGATGATAACATCGAAGGCCAGACTATATTGCATCTGTTATTCGTGCAAGGCAGTATAAACTCTCGAGAAAGTAGTTTCAGAGTGAACAAAAACTAATAAAACGCCCGTCGTACTTCAATATAATTGTCACATGTGCCAAACGCATAAGGCTCGAGAGTGTACATTGTAAGCTTGGAGAAAAAAATGATTATCCCAAAAAAGACGACCCTACAGCTATGCAAAACCGTCTTTTTTCCTATCCCCAAAAGTATTGGCGTATATGTGAGCTACAAGTCAAGTGAGAATTGCTGTTTGACGTTACGTCTTTAGGCTAGGCTTATAAGCAAGAGACACACAATACTGGCTTGACAGTACGGATCCATCACCCAATCCTCAGAGAATATTTTTTGCAAAATTTCATTCAGTAAATGCAGCCATTACGCTAAAAGTATAGGTGCAACACAATCGAATGGCAGGTCCTATCCGATCGGAAATTGGCATGCCACTCATCATACGATACAATGTAATTCAGCGCTGGAAAGTACACAGCAGATCCAGTCGTCTGCATATGGGAAACTGGCCTCGGTGAATGTGGTCGAAAACAGTACATCCACAAGGTTGATAAACAAACTTTGAGATATTTCCAGGGCATGACTAGCACCATTTTCTCGAAAAAATCGTGGCTTAGCTCATGCTGTTATTTAACTTAAAGTTTGGATGACTCAAAAGTCTCGAGTTACGCCAACTGAACTGCCAACTTTTTTCATGATTTCACATTTGTCCATTTATTGTACATGTGTAACGCATCTCAAATTTCACGTACACGAACGCTATCCACGAATCCACAGTCATTTAAGAATGACGAAACTTTGAACATAAACTCTCAAGTCTCAACCACGTAACTGTCAAATACCTTGATATGATAACAGACCAATCAAAAGAATTACCGAAGTAAATAAAGGTAAATTTGGAATCATTGGATACATACTGAACAATTGTTCATGCTTATTATTCATACATGTATATGTACATGTACATACCATGCAGTGAATTTTCCACAAGTTTTTAGACTTTTTTTACAAAATTGTCATATACAATTTAAACTAATCAGATCAGAATGACCCATTGCGCACTACTTTTTAAATCCATTGGATCATCAATAGCCCAAACAGCCATAAGGTCCTATCAAGATTTTACAGGTACATGTATATAAAGTCTTGTAAGAAACTTTGAAATCATAACTTTCCAAGTGGCTACAGACCAAGCTTTGGGCTACTAATAACCACGTCTCAGGAAGTCCTTAGCCTACTTATAACCAAATCCATTTCAGAAAGTCATTCTTACCCAATTCAGGTAAAATATTGACATTGTCAGCAAAAATGATTTAATCTAATAATAAACACTGGTGACACGTAGGCGTATACATGTATTGTCAATTTTAAGAAATGTTGACAGTAGGCCTAATACTGATCGTTCAATGGGCACAGTACTGATGTTCCATTCTCCTAAGCCAAATTTTCGAATACTTTACTGACGTTTCTTTCATTATCGAAATAATGACGTCACTGACCGTGTAGGGTAGGCACTCTGCATAATGTGTATTCTACGGTAAAGTGTGTAGTTATTCCCAAAGAAAACCCACGTTTACTCACTTTTGTGTAATTTAAACCAGGTTTTGGAAGCCTTTTGGGACACTTCCAATCAAAATTGTTGTGCCAAAAAACTCGAGACATTATATGCGAATTTCTCTGCCATTCCCAGGATTTTCCAGGCGACCAGGCACCCTGAATGTCAAAGCGTTGTAGACAAAATAACGCCAGAACTAATTCTGATTACTATAATAAAGCCACGTGAGATCACCGCAAACTCGTTTGAGTCACTTCAAATTGGGATTTGGCTTCATCTTTCGTACACTATCTTTCATCTAAAGCTCATAATAGTCACTTGACTAGACGATGGTCTATCGTCTCATCTACAGGTAAAAGCATCGTTCCAAACTATGCCACCGAACGGGGTAAAAGGATTAATTGAAAATCCCGTTACCAAAAGCTCGTCGAAAAGATTGAAAGTAGGCTCGCAAAAGTAACGCAGATTTTCCCTACTCTTGACCCTATAGCCCCAACAGCAAAGTTTTCAGCGTCTTTCCCAACTTGGTCTAGAAGCACGAACTTATCGCCCCCGCCCGGGGGCAAACAACGAAAACATGATTCGACCGAAATCGATTTACATTTATAAGATGAGCAGCGGAGCAGCCCAGTCACCAGCTCCACTAACAAAGAAATGTAAAGCGTTGCCAAAACTTGAAACCTCTTACCCCCTTCGACGTTGGTCCACGAAGTTGCCGAGAAGATCAACCAGAGCCACAGCCGCAAAAGCCAAGCTAGGCCTAAACGCCTTCGCTCCATGTCACGCGTTCCAATTTTCGAATCGACGTTCTTTTTCAGCTCGAAACGCACATTGGGATGGCACTGTCCGAACGTTCACTGCACAGTTTTTTTTTTCTCGACGTCCACAAAAAACTAGCGAAAAAACTGGACTCGTCAACGGAAAAAAGAAAAAGTCGTAAAAGCCCGGCTTCGTATCCCTCGAAAAACTTCCGATATCCTCGGGCCAGAGTAGTTCGAATCCGGTGTTATTTCGCGACTGCTTCGACCGACTTCGGGGGTCAAAGGGGACGACGAACTGGCTTCTCTTCTTAGCTGCCAGACCATAGACCGAACACGTGTTCCGAGCAAACGCTCCTAAAAGCGATTCGTAGACGAGCGTGTTTTGGTAGCGCACCTCCTCCTACGCAGACCTCCGTTGCTCTTGTGACAACAGAGCCCATGCGTTGCCCGCACTCGTCAGCAGAAGCTTCGAGCCTCTACAGCCAGGACGGTACAGCCACCAAGCGGCGGCGGTGCTAATGACCTACTAAGCACATCCAGACTGTGGACATTCTCTTAACAAGTTAATATTACCGCTATCTTTATACATCGAAGACCTAACTTCTTTCATTGCAAAAAAAAAACCGACGTTTCGTGAAGTCGTAATTAATCGAGCAGCTTATTTGTTAAAAGTAAAAATAAAGTTGGCAAAAAAATTCCAAAATTGCACGTGCTGAACAGGTGGATTTGTTCGAAACGTCGTCGAATACTGGCGCGTGCAATTTTGGACAAAATTTCGATCAAAGTTTCAAAATTCTATTTTCCCCTGGAAATTCCATAGATCAATATACAATGTAAAGAAAGTAAAATGAACTTGAACGCCATTGAATAGAAATGTGTTGATCGATATGACCAATGACTAGGATGATAATTATTGAAGTTGTAAAGGAATAAAGGAATTCTCAAAACAAAGTACACCTGTATCTAGGAAGGCATGCACTTTTCCATTTGAATTTTTAATTTTAATTCCCCCTACCACGTATCAGTACTGAGTTGAATTGAATTGCCGAAATTTATTTGGCAAATGTCGACATTATCGTCAAGTTAACAGTTTGCTACATGTTAGAGTTTTCTTTCATTGTGCAACGAGCAGCTTCACCTAAAAACGATATTGACGGTTAGAATGCCCTGTCTTGTCGAAAAAAATTCCCCTAACTTTCCCAGGTTTCCCAGTCAGTTACAAACCCCCTGATTTCCCAGGTTTTCCAGGATTCCCAGGATGTGTGGGAACCCTGTTGACATCACCTTATACAAGTGTATTTTCAGCACCCTATCGTGTATTATTGTTGCTACCATGATTGTTTCTCCAACTCAAGATTCAATTTGTACGGATTGGGTGAGATCCTCGCGAAAACCCAAATTCCACACCATGAAATTTCACTTTTACAGTATCAACGCGTCGTTTCCTGAATATTCTGATTGAAACAACATCTGTGCAATGTCGAAGAGAAATGATAGGCATACATACGTCATAAAAACGCGATGAAACGCGTTAAAATATAATTATGAGTAACATGTATATGTTCCGAAAAAATTTCCTGCTTAATCGGATTATCTATACATGTACACTGTATTTGATTATCATTTCGGCTCTGCTTTATCGAATATTACAGCTGCGAAGAGGATAACCAGAAAGTTGCTTTACCTTCTCATCAACCGCTTGCCAACGCCATCTGGTGGCGTGCATCGCCAACTGAACTGATCAACTGCTAATCAAACAATCAACTGAAAATCCAATCAACGATATCTGGCTTTATCCCTTGAAGAAATCCTGGCTGGTTCACCTGCAATTTCACATTTTTAAGAAACATGGTGATTAAAAGTATACGTGGAAAACAAGATTTTCATATTTGCAAATAAAAATGTTTTTAAACTTTATAAACAACACAGTCACATTGAACTGGCTAGCTTCCAATTAATTTTTAATTTTTATACTAAAAATCACTCAAAACAACTTAATTAACTTCTGTTTATTCTGTTTAAGTCGGCATAACCAACAAGCCCAATTAGCTGGTCATTTTTCTTTACTAAATTATTTTCTTCAATTTCATAAAAAGGTACCATCTAGAACAATTAAAATTATTTGTGCACTTTACTATTTTAATACAAAGTTATCATGACCTCAACCAAGTTAAACCAAGCTTGGTTGAGCTTCATACTGGCAACAGCCTAAATTGGTAATTTTATTTCAACAAATCCATCAGTGAGACGAGACACTGAATTGATTTTTTTCATAACGTAATTGAGGACATGTGATGCGAAAAATGTAAAAAATCCTGGCAACTGCTTTCCTCAAAAAGACAAAATTATGCACACAATTTTCGAGAAACTGCGTGTATTTTTCAATATGCATGCCACCCTGGTACGTTTTTTATTATCAGTAAACGAAACCTGTTCCTTATCTACATAACACTCGGCAGCAAAATAAAGCGAGAAGTTGCTCGTTAACACATTGGTTCACGTACAAAAAGTAATCTGCGTACTTTGAGATATTGGAATTATGGATTATTCGCAACAATTGAGTATTACCTAAAATTGCAGCAGACGTGATCCCCAAATTATATCTTATTAGCTATTTTCATACATGTATGTTAACGAAATATGCTTTACAATATCAAGCGTGCAGCATTTTGCATAAATCTAGAAGATGGAAAATGTCAGGTATTCCGTAGATTGCATAACTGTTTTATGCAAGGTGTTATAGAGACATGTACTGCATACTTACACATCCTAATAACAACTATCACAATACTTGATGTGTTACCTAACCAATTTTGTGGGACATAAGAGAACTGAAAGAAGGATTTTTTATTCTGCTGTGCATTTGCAACCCTTTCCTGCGTTTTTTTCTGACAGGGATCCCATGACTTTTTAAAACAAATTTTCCTGACCACCTTGACCACTGAAAACTCTAAATTGACAATTTCATTATCATTTTCTTTGACAGAATTGCTTGTCATCTAACAAATAATAACAATAACAAATCAATACCGGTATGTTTGTTGAATTTTCCTGTCTTTCAAAGTAAAGCTATTTTCCCTGACAATTCCAACTTTTCCAGGTCTGCAGAACCCTGACTAAAAATGCTAATCCAAACATACCATAGAGTTGTCCAACCCTTCTTCGTTAAAACCAAATTAGAGAAAATGGATTAGTCCAACACTTCTCGGTGATAACTTTGAAAAAGTCAGTGACGATGTGAGTGAGGGTCCCTTTCAAGGGGGAGCTTTTAAGAAAACTAAATAAGTGCTGCAGCTTTCATGCTTCTTAAAATGCGTGTAAAAACACGGGCAAAACTTGCGCACAATTACCATGCAGCTAAATTGGACCAAGTGCGTTCAACTCATGAAAAATGCATCCGTATATTAGTCACGAAATGGCAAAATTCAAGCCATGTTTACGACTTATATACGACGTGTAATGCGCGTAAAATAAAAAAAAGCCTATAAACCCCACCCAAGAGAATTACGTCGTTAGACAAGACTGGGGTAATATTTATTATGCAATTTGACTGGGTTTTTAGAAGCACATATATAGCGATGCACCATCCAATCCGAAATCTAATTGACAAATGCTTATGGCCGCTTTGGCTACGACTCAAGAAGTCCTGGCTACTTAATTATTGTTGTTATATCTGAAAATCAACGGTTGTGGGTCGATGTAATGGGTTATCCTACGCTTTTTCTCCTAATGGTTATGTTAGGCTAGCGTGTTACAATTTGGTGTAAAAAATGTAAAAAAAAGCTGATAACGGACGTTGCATGAATCCTGGATCTGCTTGATTTTATAGATTATCTATAGCGTGTTAAAACCCTCATTTGCAGTCTGAATGGGGATACCATATAGGATGCATATTTCATCGCTATACGAGGTACATCCATACAATACTGCAATTGTAATTCGAGTATTCAATAATGACTTACAATTCGTGGTAATGGAAGTGTGATTCCAGGCATTATTTACGTATTATGAAAACATTACTATGCCCTAGGGGCTGTTGGTTGTTCACCTAATTCTAAACAAATATATATACGATTATCTCAACGAGTGAATTGATTGTTAACAACAAGTCATTGATTTCATTCGGTTCGTTGAAGTTTGTGCTGCATAATTGGCTGGAAGTTCCCGCTTACCTGTCGGTTTTATTAAAAAAATTTAGTTCCAGTTAATTAACAAGAAAGCATTAACAACAGGCACACATCCTATGAAAATTCGGCTGCACTACGGAACATGCCCTGCGCCAGCACAATGAAAAAGTGGGCTTCTCCTAATGGCTCATAAGCTGGCAGTGATTGCCTGCAGTTTGGACACGCAGCTAAATACAGAAAAGTTAGTTTAGGTTATAGGATAATGCAAAACAAACATAGAAAACCACAAGAACTAAAAAAAACCACAAAAAAGGATACATTCTGACAGGTGTCATTCTTGTCTACTAGACAAGTAGGGTTGAAACGAACATGTATGTACATACTGGTATTTTGTGTACATTTGGAGCAGGACATATTCTGTAGTATAACCAAATATTTTTCGCTATTTGCCCCATACAGTTGTACATGCAATCTTTAGTCTGCACTAAACATTTTCATCTTACAATTGCATTTGGAGAATTTCTATCTCCAATTTCTATGAATTTGAAGAATTTTATCTCCGATTTCTATGTATTTGGAAAATTATTAATATTTTGGCTTTCTTATGAAACCGATAAGGTAAAGATAGGCGTGAAGAGCTTAAAAACCTTGAAGCTATTTATGCTCAATTTTGCGCCATCGATTAGGTTAAAAACTAAGTCTGATTCGTTCCCTTGTGTTTAAATGATCCTTTTCCTTAATTAAACATGATGATAATTCATTGATGAAAGGAGACTGAATCTGAAGAACATCTCATCGCAACCGATAAAAGAACTAGATGAAGCCATAAAGGGATTCTTTGGCGTGCAAATTAACAATTTAACACAATTCCACACTTAATGGTACCCATCAAAATTTCCATTTCTCTATTGTACGCGTGTATTATACACGACATACGTCGAAATTGAAACCGAAACATTCATTAAACCTCCCGATTCAACGTCAAGTGCTTAAAAATGTACCCTTTACTCGAATAATAATCGTCGCCCACAGATAATTTTTTTACAAAAGAGTTTTGTCTCAGACGATTTACATTTTTGATATTTCTTTGAGAATCAATCCTACAACATTTTCTGCTCATGATTTATAAGGACTGAAATATTTCAGACAAAACAATAGAAAGTACTCAAAAACCATACTCATTTGAAATATAATCAATACTTTTCGTAAGAAAATTCAAAGTCTTCCACCGAATTGCTTACCAACATAACATGTTTTACAAAATGTATTATAGATTTGTTGAATTTTCCTGACATTTCCAGATTTTCTAGGTCTGGGGGGGGGGGGGGGGGGCAGTATAACCAACCTTATAAAATCATACTTTATCAACCTAAAAAGTAATAACACACGCCATAAAGGCATTAAAGCAAAATACTACAAAATCTGAGAAATATCTGCTCTGCAGTATACATCATTAGATTCTCCGAATCTTGCATGAATTTGCAAGCAAAAAATCAAATATACATGTACAAACAACGACATAGCCTGTAGGCTTGTGCAAATATTTCGTGCCTAAATGTCACCATTTATGATACACTTTTGCTCGTCTATAATTAATTGTCCGCTTGGCTACACATCCACACACGTATGTAAATAAATATTTATATATTTACATATTTACATAACTATTTTAATTAGATATCAGGGATGTTATATGAGACTGTTGCTAAACAAATCAACTTCTGGCCAGACAAATGGGAGTACATTTTGTGGTCAATGAATTATTCAGGAATTTAATTAGTCATAATTGTATATTACTAACGCAAAATTAAGTTTTTCTCAGGAATAATAATGTGTATGGCAGAGTTACGATTAGCTTCATACAGAAATATTCTCAAGAAAAAATAAGATTAGCAAATAATTGTATTTTCACAAAATTCTATGAATGAAGTTTCATTTTTTGAGCATCCCTGATCAGATATATAGTCATTTCCAGAGAAAACCTGCCACATACTTACTTCCCATCTAGAAAACAATTATATGTGGTTATCAACAAGTACTTATAAACAAAGATTAGGCCTAAAAAATTCAATGAGTTTTTCACCTGAAAATCTTTGAACTTCTGTTCTCATACGTTCAAAGATTTCGAGACGCGTCTTCCGAAGCACATGTTATTAAAGATAAAGCTACAATCTAAACTAAGCTTTAAGCTAAATAGCTGATATAATTATAAGTTGAAACTCAAGATATGAGCAAACGACATCAACGCGCACAGAACACTACGAAATGATACAAGATGACACGAATCGAACAAGATGGCGACTAACGGTCAGAAAAGGCGGGAAGGAAACTCCAGGAAAAACAGAGAAGAAGGATGAAAAATCAGCTAGCCTCAATGTACCGGTCCCGCAAATAGGCGAACATCTCATTTTGCAAAAGCGCCGTATCCACAACAACCACAATAAACGAGAAAATGCAAACAAACAATAACTTCAAAGGGATGCATAAAACTGCTTTAACAAGAATAATCGTATCAAATCCATGGTTATTGTTGTCGGACCGCCTAATTGAAGTGACCTATAAATATTTTTAGGTGTCAAGTTTATAAAACTTGTGACATACATGTACCAAGTAACTGCGAATTTTGAAAACTGTGTGCCCAAATACCCAAAAACTGGTCTGCGCATTACTGCTAATTTTGGTCATTAAAAGCATTTCCCCTTGCTATGCCTTTGTTGTTATACATGTACATGAAGTTTATTATTTTTGCAATACTTGTATTAAGAAAGCAAACGGCCACATACCATGAACGTTTTCAAATGTTGATGGCATATGTAATATAGTTGATATTTTACCGGCCTTTCCTTATTATTTCTACAAAAATGTGTCAAAATGTTTACACATAAATTGTAGACTCAGCAAAAGTACATTTGAGAACTCTCCCGACATTTTTAGCAACTGTATAGGAAGAGCTATATTTAAAGTTAGTAAAAAAACACCTGAAGACATGTATGTGCAAATTTTAAACGCTTTTAGTTATTTCGGTAATATTTGCACATTTTGTGTGCTCAAGTTACACAAAAACCGATCTGCACGTTCATATTGATTTTGGTCATAAAGTGTTTCCTTTGCTGTGCCATGGTTATTAGTTTGTTATTTTTGCAATACTTGTATTTGGATAGTGTAAGCCCACCAACAGTTTTTTTTACAAAGATCTTTATGTATACATGTAGCTGTTAAAAAAACACTTGAATATATGCAAATTTCAAGCGTTTTTGTTATTTCTGTGATATTTGCATAATTAGTAGAAAAATAGAAATCAAAAGTAAAAGGAGGCCCTGCCATCGTCTGATCACACTTTAGTAATTAAGAATTAGGCAAGTAAAACCTACCATGAACAAGAACATCTGCTTTCCAAGGCTAATTCAATAACAAGGATTTGTAATTAATAGTTAGTACTATGCGTAATAACGTAAGCTTAATCCTTTCAACAATTATAAAATAGGCTACTTATAAATTATAATAGATAGAGAAAAAGAAGTGTCATTATACTCTCACCACCCAATTCTTTCATCTTCATGCATGTCCAATAACAAAATGACCAAGGATGCATCTAACTCAAATTGGAATTCTAGGAAAACAACAAAAACCTAGTTCTTGCAGAGCTAATGAATATTGGATTGATTCAAGAAAAAAATTATATGTAGAAATAATGAGTGATTTGATTGTGTGCTGCAGTTGCCTTCTTACCATTTGTTGAAATAGAAGCACATACAATACCTGCAATTTGGCAAAGGCAGCCATTGAAACCCTTCTATTCAGTTTCTTATACTCTCTCACGTTGCTGTTTTCCAATGGTGCATTGAAGACTAAACGAGACGTTTGGCAAATCAAGGCTTGGCTTTCCATTTAAGTTGTTTACAAGTAACGAGCTACAGAATATAATTGTTAATTTATGGTAAGCAAAACTCCTAGATTATGATAAAGCCCGTCGTCTGAGAAATGATGTTTCCTGGTGTACCTGGAGTGTCGTACATGCAACATCTGATTGCCAATTATCAACAAATTCGAGCAAATGATGATCCAAACTGTTCTAAAACCTTAAATCATAAATAATAAAAATGTCAAAACTTTGGAACAAAATATCTAAGTCTGAAGTTACTCAACGATAAAGGCAATATTTGGTTTAAAAAATGTTTTACTGTGAACTTATATCTGCATAAGTTGTGACACATTATCAAAATTGTTTTGCAAATTTTTATGAAGCATCATTATTTTGCAACTTGTAAAATTCAAAATAACCGTGATAGTTAGTGGTCAGTTCAACGATGATGTCCATTTCTTAATCCCTGGTGTCCTTTAATTCAGAATATAATTTCAGCAAGACAAGAGCCACCTGTAGCTGTAGTAAAAGCATCTCACTCCAACATTCCATCGAACCTACAATTTTTAAATGAAGTATGTAACGTGACAATAAATGTGCCAATTAATAAACATGTAGTAAACCAAACTTACTAAGAATCCGTTGCTATACAACTGTGTTGTTGGGAATCAGATGATAACCAAATCGCCATGCGATGGGACCTTATAGTTGACCAGAGGTCCTTTGCATGACTTGCATGGTTTTTAGAATTTTGCCCAGCAATGGTGCAATTAATGTTCAGTTTGACAGACGATCTTTACGTAGAAAACGGACAACAATGAATAAGTTAAAAACAAAATTATTTAAAATCAGTTAACCTTCTCATAACATTGTGAAATGAGCTCAGTTTCGTTTGTTAACTACCTTAATTTTGCATGGCTCCATGATCCTCCATCGATACCGCATCAATACTACTAGTTCCCCACATATGGAGGACTCAATGTCAAGGAAAGACGAATAACCTTATTATCATCGTCTCAAATTCAGCCAAATAGATATGGATGGTGCATCTGTCAAACAATAGTTTATTATTAGTTATCGTGACTTATGTATAAAAAATTCGCTCCAGGTTTAGTCATATCTGAACATAGTGAACAAAATTCAAATTTCACAAACTTCACCTAATTTCCATCTATCAATCCAACATATTTATCACCATAAATTTTCAGAATTTGGGCATAATAATATGGGTTAATGGGATATTAACAGCCCTTTAATTATGGATTGATGAAAGCCACTAATAGGAACAAAATGCCACGTATACACCGTTATTTTCGGCGAGGATTTGATTTTTGACGAAAATGGAAATTTGCTGATTTTGTCGTGCAATTAATCGTAGATTAACGAGTGTTCTGTATTTAGCGAGGATTTTTAATCGTAAAAATGATGACATCACGAAGAGAAAAAATATAGAAAATAATAGAACGCACATCCTGTTCAACTTTGTAATTAAATTATTTTTCGAATCACATTAACATAAAGCAAAATGTGAAAGAAAAATAACTCGCTAGTGGCGAAGTGATAATGACTGTCTGCCAATTCAAATCCTTAAACAACCCCATAGCGTATACAAGTTTCATTATTATACGACACTTAAGTTCATAATGAGGATGATGTTTTTATGAGCTTGCCTCGCCACGACGAGTTTTAGTACCCAGCCTGCACGTGCCAATCATCTAGTACGAATTCTATTCCTCAGCAGCCACCTGCTGAGCAGGCTGTTCCGGCAAACGCGCATCCTCCCCCCTGTCTTTCGGATAGTCCGCACGCATTACAGTAGAGGCATTACTAATGTAGCATCTACAGGTAGGATTTCCTAATACATGTACAGCGTGATGAAAACAATTTCCATCCAAAATCCAAAAAATATGACATAGGCCTATGTCAATGTAAGGAATGCAATATATATCGCTAATTTGCCAGTAGCGTATACAGATAGTTTCACAACTTTTCAGTCATTTCCCTGAAATTTTACATCAGATTTTTTTAAAATAACAAGAAAAAGAATGGATTTTATCCCAAATTTTTATTTTTATAAAAAATTATGACTAATTAATTGGCTGTTCAAACTACATGTATCTCCATTTCCCTGACATTTTCACGAATTTCCTGACACTTTTTCAATCGCTGACATTCCCTGAAAGTGGGAACCCTGTGAAAAGCGAATTTCCCATTTCTTTGGGGGGGAAAATTAAAAAGTCGAAAGATGATTTTTTAAAAATATTTCCGGGTTTTGTTGATCTGGGGGCACCCTGCCTTCGCAGGGTTCCCACTAAAATTCCCAAGTCAATTTCCCCGACATTCTCATGAATTTGTTTTTTAAAAAAAAGTAAGACAAAATGACAGACTTTTTCCCAAACTTTTATAAAAGCTGATGACAATTCAATTGGCTTAAGCAAACTATCTTAATTTCTGACATTTTCCTAAACATTTTCTCGAATTTTGCTGAATTCCCTGACTTTCCTGCTACGGACTATGGGTCTACTGTTTAATTACGGAAGACTCGCGCGTAGCACTGACATCATTTAATATACGACTAATTGATAGCGCGATAATATCATCATAATAACGGTCCCGACTTTCAAAACTTAAAAAATTTAAGATAGTGAAGCTTACAGTATGTTTCCTTCTGTAGCACCTTTCATCCAACCCGCCTTTGCTCAAGCGTGTTGTAGACCTACGAAGACAGAAGAAAACGTAAAAATCACTAGCGGTACCTGTCTAGCCTCGCGACTTTTTTTTTCTATTTTATCAAGGCAATGATCAGGGCAAAGAAAAGGGAGGAAGAGGGGGTGGGGGAGGTGGAGCGTTTGAGCGGCATGGCAGCCCATTAGCGAGATAGCGAAGCTTCCTTCTTTCGATCCCCCATGTTAATTTCCCATAGGAGCAAAAAGAGCAAAACTGGCTCAAAACACCTTTTCTCAGCACTACCCAAAACAATGTGAACTTTTCAAAATCGTCAAAACGCGCTGAAAATTTGGATTTTACATCTCTACCTTACCCTGACAACCGTTATACCATTTTCCCCCCGGAAATCTTAGGATTTTTCGTAATTTTGGGGGGCTAAATGCGGTTGAGACCGAATGACACACCGACTTTGGAGGCATGAAAATCTGACAAAACGTTGATTTAATCGACTGATAACTTTATAGAGGTTTAGTACACTTCCAATACTATCAGTTAAATTAACTATAACCATCCGTTAAAGCCTAATTGGCGAGCAACGATTTTTCTAAAACGAGAGAAAACGCGCATTTGCGCGGCAGCCGCTATGCTTCCTTTCGTTGGTTTCCCATGTTATTTTCCCATAGGGGCAAAAAGAGCAAAACTGGCTCAAAACACCTTTTCTCGGCATTTGCCAGACCAAGTCATAATTTTCAAAATCGTCCAAACGCGCTGAAAATTTTAACATTAAATCCCTACCCTATCCTGAGAACAGTAATATTATTTTTTCCGCGGAAATGTTAGGATTTTTTGTAATTTTGGGGGTCCAAATACGGCTGAGACCGAATTACATACCGACTTTGGAGACAAGAAAATGTCACAAAAAGTTAATTTAATGGACAGATAACTTTATATAGGTTTAGTACACTTTCCATACTATCAGTTAAATTAACTATAACCAGCCGTTAATGCCTAATTGGCGAGTAACGATTTTTTGAAAACGAGCGAAAATGCGCACTTGCACAGCCGCTTTGCCTCCTTTCGTTGAATTTCCATGTTATTTTCCCATAGGAGCAAAAAGAGCAAAACTGGCTCAAAACACCTTTTCTCAGCACTACCCAAACCAAATGTAAAATTTCAAAAATCGTCAAAACGCGCTGAAAATTCCAATTTTGCATCCCTATGCTGTCTAGATCAAAATTTCGCGAACATTATCATTATAAGTAATTCCAATTAACTTTAACGGACTGTTAAAGTTGGCTAGTTAAAACACGAATTAGTTGCATTTGGGCTTTATAAATACGAAGATTGGGCGATTGAAGGGTCAGTAATCAATGGATAAGGTATATAATCGCTTGCGAGACCCCAAACCCCAATTTTATTAACGGTAAATTAACTTTAATAGGCCGTTAAAGTCTAATGTGAATGCCAATCCCACTACAGTACTGCAAACTCAATATGTACTGTCTGTCACCGACAATTTATCGTTAACATATACATGTAGTGAACATACAACTATTTACTAACTATGGTTTCGTTTCATCATGCTCTATTAACTTAATCGACAATTAACGTTATTCCAATAGGTGGTAATGAGAATCAAGTATGACACCATTATTAGGGAACTCGAAATGACACAAGAGGCACAACACTAGGACTACGATTCGTTCTCCATTCACACCATGAAAACTCTACTTATTCTATTTAGCTAAAAATAAATAAATCTTAACTTGCCTGCCGCCAATGGCCATTTTATGCCTAGCCGTTGTTCCATTTAGCGGCACATTTGCGATCGTTTATATAGACGAAATATAGCGAATTACGAAGCTACAACTATTCCCGCGCACCCCCTAAGCCTTCCGTGAAACGTCCTCGTTAAAAATCTCGCACAATAGACGAAATTGTCTTACCTTGAGCAGCGACGAAAACAACAACATCCCCTCCATCTTGTCTTCTTCCCAAGAATC
>JAQGAF010003730.1:0-16491 GCA_034687865.1 Kryphioiulus occultus
AAAATTAAAGATCAAATTGTTCCAAAAATTAAAGATCAAATTGTTCCAAAAATTAAAGATCAAATTGTTCCAAAAATTAAAGATCAAATTGTTCCAAAAATGAAAAATCAAATTGTTCCAAAAATGAAAGATCCTATTGTTCCAAAAATGAAAGACCCTATTGTTCCAAAAATGAAAGATCATATTGTTCCAAAAATGAAAGATCATATTGTTCCAAAAATGAAAGATCATATTGTTCCAAATATTAAAGATCATATTGTTCCAAAAAGTCCTGAATATTCCTAAGCAACAGGGTTCCCCTAGACCTGGAAAACCTGAAATGGTTTTACTACGAAAAAGTCAGGAAAATTCGACAAATCAGTAACACGTTTTACATCGCTAGTTATTTTATTTTCCACAAAAATAGACATTACGAGAAATTATATGAAAGAAATTAATAATGAAATTGTCAGTTTTAAAATAAATAGCCTGAATTCAGTGATTAATAATGAAAACGTGTTGTGTTGCATTGGCATATTTCAGCGGTTAGTATGGTCAGGGAAATTGTTTTAAAACCTGGATTTGGAGAGCCCATTGGATTTTTAAAAATTGTACACACTATCTTGTATTTCGTTATTGTATTACATCATATCGATGTATAAGTGATGGAATATTGCTTTCTAAAAATTTTCGTTTTTAAAAAATCTTAAAATGATGCAACATTTTACTCAAAAAACCTCACCAGTAGTCCCAAGTTTCAAAACTTGGAATTTGTTTGCCACCCTGCCAGTCTGTTATCAGGCTGTCAAGTTATTCCTGTATTTCCTATATTTTTAGGCAAATTCCTATATACTCTGCATTTCTATATTGTACTGCAAACTGCTAAGGAAAATTAAAATATTGCAGATACTGGTTAAAATTCATCATCTGAGATGTCGTTTTTCCAAAAATTTCGCCTGCCGCGCCTAAATTAATGTTAAATTCTACCTTAAATTTAAAAAAATGGTCTGCGAACTACTGTTGATTATTAATATTTCCAAGAATTTCTTACAAATGCATAATGGCTAGATTTACTTAAAAAAAACTCACCTGTGGCGTCCTCGTAAATTTTAGTATTTACACATATTAAATTTTTTTAGAAAAGAAATCTGAAATCCGTCAGTTGCGGCCAAGTTTTTGTAAAAAGTAGTTTTTTAAAAAAAATTGCCTACGACATTCCCTTGAATATTCAGATATTTGCATAGGAATAAATGTGAACAAAAATGTGATATTTGCATGTGAAAGTGTGAAAAATGCTATACCAACTTGAGCAATTACAATAAAAAATAGTAGAAAATGCTCTGCACTGCAGTAATTTACTGAATTTTTTTAGAAAAAATTTCTATATTTTTTCCTTTTTCCCATATTTATTCCTGTTTTTTCCTATATTTTTTCCTATGTTCTTCCTATATTTTTTTTCCTTTTCCTATAGTCTTCCTAAATGTTTATCCATTTCCTATATATTTTTCCCTATATTCTTCCTATGTATTTTTCATTTTTCCTATATTATTCTACTTCCGCACGGCTTGACAGCCTGCATTTATGTGTCCATTAATTCCTCCAACCCCTGTCTATTATTCTGTTAAAATCTTGTAATGTGTGCAGTGTCATTTTAAAGTGCAGTTATCATCACTCAGCAGAAACCACCATTGGTCGTTATAGACAGGTTTCACTGTTCTCGAGAACAGCTAAATTCAAACAACCCTGACTAGTTTATTGGATGCCCCAAAACCAAAAGGTTTGAAAACAGACAAAGAAAACAGTTTTGTGGCAAAGCGAATTGAATGCAGTTGCTGCAGTTGCTTTTCAATCATTTCCTTCAGTGTCCCAACGTCTTATTGCGGGATCTTGGGAGGATCTCAGCCTCGCATATTGCTTCCATTTTAAATGAGCCGATTAAGATCTCCACCAGTTTGGTCGCTTGGGGCGCTTGCGAAATTGAAAATTTAAGGAGAGGAGAGGAAATTGAAACCTTGTTTGCGTGAGAAACGTCGTTAATGAATGCTTGGGCGACGCCATGACTGCCAAGTTGTGGCGCCTACGCAATGTGCATGCCTTGCATCAAGAGTGGATGTCAAGGGATACATGTACTAGTACTTGCTTCTGGAAACGTGTCTTTGCTCACTTTTGCCAAATGACAACTCTCTTGACACCCTTGTCCTTGTTAGGGAAGATTGAACATTGTCTTGGAAAACCTGTTTTGTGTCCTTCTGGTTAGCCAATGTGGTTCGATGGATTCATTGTATTCAAAATTCATGCTGAGCTAACTCAGCTTGAACGTTTGGAAGACCATGACGTTGCTACTTGATAATGGCAAGGTCAAGGTGGGTTCAAGCGTCTTATCTGTTCAACTTCTAAAATCATTTAGCAGGAATCAATATGGGCGAGGACAATGCTGGTGGTCATGAACGGTCAAGGTGGCTCCAAACGAGCTCGTTGTATGTGTTTGGCTTCGCTGCGTGGTTTTAAAATGGACCCCCATCAATGATATGGTAGATTGGATGTCCTTTGTAGTGGAAAATGAAAATTGACACAAAAGTCAAGATGACTTCAGACGTTCAGTGCTGTCCATTATGGTGCTGTCTTTCTATTCTGTAATGCACTGTCTTCAAGGACAGAATATGGTAGTATTGATCAGTCTGAAGCAATACTCCCGATGGCTCAATAATTGTCATCAAGGTATTTGGTAATGTTGATCATTCTGCAGCAACGCTCCTGATGAACCAATAATTGTCATCAAGTTTTTTGTAATTGTTGATCAGTTTGAAGCAGTACTTCTGATGGACCAATAGTTATCAGTTATCAGTCTGATGCAATACTCCTAAGGACCAATAATTGTCATTATTTATCTGGTAGTGTGTATCAGTCTGAAACAATACGCCTGATGGACCAATAATTGTCATTATTTATTTGGTAGCGTTGATCAGCCTGAAGCTTCCAAGTAAGGGGACTGCTATATGGGATGTTGACGGTCTGGCAAGTCGAAGATGACTGCTGGCAAGTTCAACATGCTTGGAGTTCTCCAAGTCTGGGTTCCAATAGGTTGATTGTCATCAACGATTTGGTGTAGCTCAGCAAAACTCCTAGTGGTTATGGTATATTGATCAGTCAGAAGTTTTATAATAATGGATGAATGTGATCTGCTGGCAACATAATACTTGACATGATACATGTACTCATAATACTTGAACGTCCCCTAACTATAGTTAGGAGGTTAAAAATCCTTAAAAACATTCATGTTGAGGAATCTGTTTATTAATACGTAAAGATGCTGTCTCTTAAGTGGTAACTTATATCCAACATATTAGAGGGTTTCTGGGAAACAGTCGTATAACGCAGTAAAGTGCAGTTTTGCAATTTCGGAGTTAGATGCAAATCCCTTACTGCAGTTATTTGACCAAGCACAGTGTACATGCACCTGAGTAGGCGTAATTGCAGAGCAGGCAAAAAACATTGATTTTTATTTAATTGTTTAATAAATTATTATAATTATTGTAATAATTATTATATATTTTCCACCATCTAAAATGTGTCGTTTACAATGGAATAAATGTTTAGTTTTTAAACTTTTCCATTTATTTATTAAAAAATAAATGTCCAAAAGCCAACATTCAATGCGAAAAATTGATAGTTGAACATTGGATGGATAGAGACTTGTTATGCATGTAAATGGTGCGAGTTAAAATTAGCAGTTATGATAATTTAATAAGGCATTAAATATGGACGAAAGTCTTGTATAGTTGCCATAGTTAATTGCAGTTGTATTTCAGAACTTCACAGCAACTTTTCTGCAGTTCCTCCACTAAATCTCAAGTATTGGTTAGAAAATTGGAACTTTTAGGTCAGAGTCTAGTAGAGCACCCAGCCCATGGTCATATTACAAGTGTCATAATTAGGAAAGGGTGTGAAGACCTAACCATATCAGCTAAAGTCGGAGTTCTTGTTTCATGCAAGTACAGGATTTCTTCAGCTTGGATCACATCCATGTTTATCAAGTTTTATTATCGTCCTGCACACTGTTTTGGAGTTTAAAAATAAGAGAATTGACGTTATTAAGGTTGTCATTCTGGCTATGGTAGCGCCTGACAACGTCAAGATGGCTGCAGGGGAGATCCCTGCTTATTGCTCATCAGAACTTGAGAATTCTCAACGTTTCTCCGACTTAAGCACGTATTCCCCTAAGACGCCTTATCGCCCATTTCCAAGGCGGAATTGCGTTCTACCGTCTCCAAATGTTTACTCCAAAAATGCAATATTCCGGATTTAAACTGCGTTTTTCTGCCCCAGGGGGCATCAAAGGGGTACCGGAGAAAATGAAAGGTCTATCGAGCGGAAGGAATCCGCGTGCTCGATCTTTAACTGACGTTTAATGAACAAACTGATGTGGGTTGGAGGGGCGCATCCCTGGATTTCACAGAAAATTTTGCATTTAAGAGCAATAACAGATAATGAGGATTTATTCCATGTGGTGGTGCCCTTCTGATTTATACAGTATACCATCCCTATGTTGATTCCGTCATTTGTTCCTAGGGTAGGGACTATACTGATGTATTCCCTAAATATCTTGCAAATAACGTATCTCAGGGGGGCGTGCAAGTATTATATGTACAAAAGTGTGATCCAGTTTTGCAAAAAAAAAATATTTCGTTTATTTTGCTCTGTGGGATTTTGATAAAAATTCCATCATTTGTTTTATCTAATTGTGATGCGAATTTCGCCCGATTTGAAATTTATTCTGTCAGTGATGGTAACATGATTAAATTCCAACTCTAATTGTCTATGGTAAACAAACATGAAACCTGTTCTTGCTTTCTGAATTTTCCTTTTTTTCGTGTTACCTTTTTTTCGAGCTTACCAGCTTTTGCAGCCAGTTAACATGTTAGAGTAATGTCCTAGCAGTAGTGTCCTTAGTGTCTATGCTTGATGAAATAATACTTGCTTTCATGGTAAAAACCATGTTAAACACGTGGTTTACGTGTTGTTTATGACATAATACACAAACGCTCCCATAGCGATATTATTATTTGGAAAACGTAAACAAAAACCATGTCAAACACGTGATTTACATGTTTTTTCTGACTTAATATACTGTCACATGCCGATTTATTTGAAAAACGTTAGCAGAAAGCAAAAAGACATGCTAAACACGTCGTTTACATGTTGGTTTGAAGCCATAGTATATACTCTTCCATACCGATATTTTTATTTGGAAAAAGTTAGCCAAAACATGTTAAACACACGGTTTACATGTTTTGATAACATAATACACGCTCCCATGCCGATGTTATTATTTGGATATTATTTTGATATGTTTTTCATGACATTCACTCCCATGTCGATATTATTTCTAAAAAGTTAGCCAAAACATGTTAAACACATGGTTGACATATTGTTGATGGCAATACACGCTTACATGCCGATTTATTTGGAAAAAGATGGCGAAATACATTCTCCCATGCCGATATTTTTATTTGGAAAAACCTAATCAAAACATGTTAAAAACATAGTTTGCATGTTTTGATGACGTAATACACGCTCAAATGTCGATATTATTTGGATAGTAAGCTAAAGAAAACACGTCAAACGCATGTTTACATGTTTTTTTTCTGACATAATACACGCTCCCATTCTGATATTATTATTGGTAAAAAGTTAATAACAAACCAAAAACGCATGTTATACGTGTGATTTACATGTTTTTGATGACATAATACACGCTCCCGTGCAGATTTATTTGGAAATAATTAGCAAATAATCATATTAAACACTTGTTTTGCATGATATCACTTGCACGTTAATTTCCCTAATGGAACGCACAATTCACTATTCAGCAAAATTTACAACTGTCCACTCCCTTTAAGGTCCAAAATCTTGGTAAAAATCGCTGAGCCCCAAATACCCCATTTTATTCTTGGACTTGAGGGGTGCAGCGTCTCGGTGTCTTCTCACCTAGTTGTTTTCGTAAATCAATCAAATTTCGCCGCATTGCGGAGCTCGGTGGCTGACGAGTGGGGGAGTGACCACTGACCAGTGTCCAGCGCTTGACCGTCTGGTAATTCCACGATTCCAATGGGGGTCAGGGACTGCCTGTCCTCCTCATCGACGTTCTGATCGTCTTGAAATTGCTCCGCTGGACATTCGATTCCCCCGTTGGTCAAGCTGGACACCGGTCAGTAATGGAGTTCATTACGAGGGAGCGAGGCCCTGGGAATTGCGTCCGTGTTTCGAATGAAGCAGTGCTCGAACCGAACTTGTTGAACGTAATTGCAGGGGTGGTCAGCACTGACCCCTGGCGCAATTACCGTTGTCGAGAATAACGACGGCTATTCTCGGACACTGGTCAATCGATCCGACTCCTAGGACGATTGAGTTATTGTTGGGGCTCAGCTCAGATCGGAGTGACCAGACAAGTGTTAAGGACCAATTTCGGAGCTGGTAGACCCCAACTACTGGACCTTATCACAGGACAAATATCTCCCAGAATGCAGCATTCTGAAGCGGAATTTTGACGCCATTTTGTTGTTGTATGCATGATTTTTTTATAAATATTTTGCTGGAATACAGGGTTCATACCGGTAGGAAAAAACAGGGAAATGAAATGTGGCCAGGGAAATGTTGACATTTTGACCATTAAGTCAGGGAAAATCAGGGAAATTCATAATGTCTGGAAATTTGCTGTGCACAAGTATTTTGATTGGTATAAGTATCTCATGAAAAGCGTTAGAAAAGATGTATTTGTGATCTACTTGATCTGAAAAGTTCGTATACGGCGTTTTCAATATCATTTCTTATCATTATCGTTAATTTTTCTTATGAAAAACTCGCCTAAAATGCATTTTTTTTTGGTTAAATTTTTTCCGACATTATGAAGAATTCTTTAATATTTCAAAGTAGAAGTCCTCAAAAATGCAGTGTTTAAGATCTAGTGGTTTAAACCACTTTGTGTTCGCATCTTTAATGATTAATACACAAAAATCTAATATTTCTTGTAATTTTTCAAAAATTTCGCCTACGGCAGTCGCTTAATTATTAATATTTCTTCTTACAACCTTGTGGGCTAGTTCCAATTAGTTCGTGATCAGATGTATAATTTCTAAAATTGCCGCCATATGGTATATTTGCTTGAATCAAATGTGTAAAATTGTTTCTTGAAATCGTCTGGAAATTTTCCAAAAGTGTCTGGAAAACCTGGAAAAGTCTGGAAATTCAATTAAAAAAATATAGTTAATTGCAGTGCTGCAGATAAAGCTAATTTTAATTACACGTGACATTTTTTATTTGACAAGTCAGGGAAGTTAATCAGATTTGGTCAGGGAAAGTCAGGGAAATTGAGTTGCAAATTTTTGTATGAACCATGAAATAATTAGTAAAACTGGAGTTTTTATAACACAATGCATGAATAGACAGTAAAATGTGCACATTTTTAATGTTTCTTTCTTAGCAAAGTAAACCAAATGCTGAGTTGTTTTAAAAATTACTACATGTAATTAATTTGAGGTGCAAATCTGTTGTCTTCCAGTTTTGACAAAAAGTTAGTCTACGCAATTGTTTTCGAAAATTGACTAAAAATGCATCATGTTTGATCAAATTGCAATCAATTTGGATACACTAAGGTATACATGTACATGTATTCCCTGTATTTCATTTTTTTTCCTAAAAAAAATATTTTGCCTACCCTGACGACAGGCAATCACTGCCAGCATATGAGCCGGTAGGCGAAGCCAACCATCACCAATAAGAAAAAGCTCAAATTTGTGACAACAAGTTTGAACATTTGTTTTTAAATGCGTCCATGTATACAATGTTGGTGTTTATTGCTCTTAATTTAGGATCTTGCATTTAGGGCAAACTGTTTTTGAAGTAACGCAAAAGTTTGCGACAGTTTACAGTTAGAGCTATCTTAGTCCAATGACCTTGCGTCAACCTTAGCAGGGATGTAAGTGGACCTTAACTATGAACGAAATAGAAAATTACGTGAAGGGGGTTACCGGTACTTGGATCAAAAAACGGTCGCAAATGGACGCTGAAGATGAAAAAAATTGGATTTTCAGCTTTCCATTTTCGATAATTCACTTTTCCACCTCAGCCATAGGACCACTCAGAGAGGGTTTTTCTCGTTTTTAAGTGGACAAGATGGAATTCCAGCCTTGATGGAGGTGCTTGAGCCTTTGGGGAACCTATTAATTCGGTTCGTTCGACAAATGACCACTCGAAGTTCGTATTCGATGGACATCGAGTGGTCAGCGCAGGGAGATATTGGGCTGAATTTCGAGTCTGTTGGACAGAAAATCGACATTTCGTTTGGCTTGGAAGTTTGGATGCCACATGTTAAAAACACCAGGTTTAGGGATTCTTGTCAAATAATGGAGATTTAAAATACTTGTTTAAACAGGTGTCATTCATGCTACATTCTTGTATTTATTTTTTTTAAGTTGCATGCTTCCTAGTCCTGTCTTAGGCACGATTTCATAAACTTATAACAATTCGTTTCCCACAAATAACGTTATCATTTAGGGTGGGAAAGTATGAAATTGAAGGTTTTGTAACGACGTAATATTTGAACGTTCCTTGACATTGCTGAATCTTATTAGGGACCCTACACGAGCATTATTACTGTCAATTTCAACAAATGCTGCCCGTAAAACTGATCGTGTAATGGGTGCAGTACTGACGAATTGATGTGTCATTCTCATTACTGATGATTATCCGAATTTTCGGATAACTTACTGTCAATATTGTAATAATGACAGTAACACTGACCGTGTAGGGTCCGCATCAAGTAACATGGTTGGATGTTATGGGATACTGCAACATGTTTTGCTCATGATCTCTTGCAGGATGTCTACTGGTCGTGGAAGTCATGAAAAGTTATAAAATGAGATCCAGGTCATGAAAGTCATGGAAAAGTGATGGCATTTACATCAGTGTCATGGGAAAGTCATGAAATTGACATCAGGCTCCTGGAAAAATGATGCAATATACATCAGGATCATGGAAAAGTCATGAAATTTACAGCAGTGTCATGAAAATGTCATGAAAGTTACATTAGGGTCATGAAAAATTCATGAAATTTTCATCAGGCTAATGGAAAAGTCATGAAATTGACAATATGCGCATGGGAATGTTATGAAATTTACATCAGGGTCATTGATAAGTGATGAAATTTACATCAGGATCACGGAAAAGTGATGAAATTTACATCAGGGTCATTGAAAAGTGATGAAATTTACATCAGGGTCATTGAAAAGTGATGAAATTTTCCTAAGGGTCATTGAAAAGTGATGAAATTTCCATCAGGGTCATTGAAAAGTGATGAAATTTTCCTCAGGGTCATTGAAAAGTGATGAAATTTACATCAGGGAAAAGGGATGAAATTTACATCAGGGTCATTGAAAAGTGATGAAATTTTCCTCAGGGTCATTGAAAAGTGATGAAATTTTCCTCAGGGTCATTGAAAAGTGATGAAATTTCCATCAGGGTCATTGAAAAGTGATGAAATTTACATCAGGGAAAAGGGATGAAATTTACATCAGGGTCATGGCAATTGTCATGATTATTACATCAGGGTCACGTAAAAGTCGTGAAATTTACATAAGGCACATGGAAAAGGCATGGCATTTACATCAGGGTCATGGAAAAGTAATGAAATTTACAACAGGATCATGGAATTTATAGTTCATTGCTTCAAAAATAAAAAATGTGGGTTTTGATTCTTCATTTATCAACTACTGTACATGTAATTCCGCAAAAAAATTTGTTTTTAGGCACTAATCATGACGCCATGGTGCTAGAAAAGGTTTCTGAAAATCGCGATTTAATCATGACATAAAACTTGAACAGCCTCATATTCTAATAGGCATGGACCATTTTTTGAAGTCATGAAAGTCGTGAAAAAGTCATGGAATTTTCAATACCAAATCCAATAAATACCCTACCCTGAACAAGTAACCTTGCTGACATTTTGACAAAATGATTATTTGCAAACTACATGTTCTCACCACCGTGTCCGTCTATGCTTCGAGACAAAGATGCATCCCACTCTGCAACTGCAGCATTGCCTTTCAGACAACCACTGCTACTCAACAGCTGTCATCAGCAAAGCAGCGTGACCGATTCGATTTCCATATTCCGGAATTCCCCGTCTGGCTCGAGCTGGTCGATAGGGGGAGCTGCAATGGCTAGGGGAAATCCCCTTCCCATCCCAACTTCATTATTGCTCGTGACGACGGCTGAGTGTCACTTAAGGTGGGGGCTGGCTTGATTTGGTTACGGCCGCCAAATCTAGAAGGCGCGAAGATCGCCACCTGGGAATCCCCGCCCCCCGTTCCTTCCGCTTCCTCTTTGCGGGGGGCAATCGCGAATTGACAGGCGATGATTCATCGCTTGTTTCGGAGGGGAATTCCCCTATTTTCACGCTGTTAGAGCAGATCGCCATGAAATCCTGCATGCCTTATTTGAGCTCTTGCGTCTAATTTGGTGGAAACGCAAACGCCGTGGCTGGACACACATTTCCGGTTCCTGCCGGCGTCCATCAGCTGCTACTTTTGCGTTAAAACGCGCAAATGCCCGATTAACTTCTGGGAGTATTGGTAACGAATTATTAACGCTATTTGCATTCGAGATACAGTAGAACCTCTGTAAGTTGACCACCCTAGGGAATGTCTTAAACTGGTCAACATATGGAGGTGTTCAGCATATGGAACGAGGCGTGTACTAACACCGGATTTTTATTCCGTGAACTGCATGTACTTACGCTTTACAGTAATCATTCATCATTCATGAATAATCTTATTCAAATGTTCATAATGTAGTGTGCTGCAAATTTATCCAGCAATTACACGTACTGTGCAGTAGTACTGAAATTTTAATGCAGATAACTCTGTAATGTACGGTGTACGGAATACTTATGTAGAAATTTCATCCTGTAAGATTAGAACGCATATCCTGACAATTAACCTACCTGGTGTGGTAATAAACAGCACAAATCTTGAATGAAATCCTGCGATGTTTTATTTTTGAGTCTGCATTAAAAAGGAAATTTCCCCTATTTACTGCACTTTCCCCTTTATACTGAAGTTGTTCAAAATGAACTCTTCTAACTCTATAGAGACAGTTACTGTTCAGGAGTGTACAGTATAAGTTTTGCAAGCAGCCAATAAATTTAATTATCCATGAATTCACATGTTGAGACCATGCTGGTCAACTTACACAAGTGGTCAAAATTCGACATACAGAGGTCCAGGTGGTCAACATGTAGAGGTCATATTTCATTGAGTTAAGGTGATGGCCGTCCGCTCAGTTAAAATATGGTCAACATAGGGAGGTGGTCAAAATTGGGATGTTGTCAACTATGGAGGTTCTATTATACTTGTACATGTACAGGGTGTGAAAAAAAGTCATGCATATACTTGTTACATATCCAATAGGTGCGAAAATAGGCCAACGTTAAAAATTCCACCAACAAATAAACAAACAAACTTGTTACATATACACATTTCTCCACTACTATAAATTTGGGCACCCTTAACCTTCAATGTAGCCTTGATTTGAACAATATTTAATTTACTTTTTTGCCATTATCCTAACATGTGGTCTTCAAACTTCTGAAACAAGTGTATAAATGTACCTATGGAACCCTGTGATGCTAATGTTACTTTCTTCGAAGCATAGTAAAAAAATCCCTTAGTTTTCAGATGTACGTGTTTACACTAAAAGTTTAGTTTGATAGCCTGGACACCCTGTATATTTAAATGCATGCAATCGATCAGCTGAAGGCGCATGTTCCCGCAGCAAGTGGGAAATATTTTTGGAAAAATTAATGAAAGCGTGAAAATGGAGAGGGAAATGAGAAGTGGTCTAATTATAATTCGTTGTATGTTAATTATTTTTTCTTTATTTCTAGGTAAGTCCGACTTCGATTATTTTCCAAGTTTCCTAAGGAACGTCTCCAGGGCTTCCTCCATTGGTGAGCGTATCTTGGAATTTTCTCAAATTCTGTTACATGTGCATGTATTGTCAAATGCATCTTGTTGAAAATGAGATTTTTGGATTAGACGAATTTTCCTTGTCCTGATCAGATGTCATGGAAGTCGTGGAAAAATTCATGAAATTTGCATCGGTCATGGAATTTTTGCGTGTGATTGATTCATAAAATAACAATTTGGGTTAAAAGTCATCAATTGTCATCCAGTTTCGCAAAAAAAAAACTTTGCATATGGCGGTAGAGAATCTTTCTGAAAATCGCTATTTATTGATGACATAAAACTTGAATAGTCCCATATTCTAATGAGCGTGGACAATTTTTTGAAGTCATGGAAAATTCATGGAATTTGCAATACCAAACCCAGTAGGCCTGTTGATGATGTGCTCCACCCCAGCACAAGTAGTGCTAGAAGTGGACAAGACGTCATGGAAAAGCCATGAAATTTCCATCAGGGTCATGGAACTTGTCTCTTTTGATTGATTCGTAAAATAACAATTTGGGTTAAAGGCCACCAATTAGCATTCAGTTTTGCTCAAAAAAGTTTCTTATGACGTGTTTTTTTGCCAATAATCATGTCCTCACTGTGATAGAGAATGTTTCTGAAAATCGCTATATATTGATGTCATAACACCTGAATGCTCTCGTAGGCATGGACAATTTTTGAAGTCATGAAAAAGTCATGGGATTTGCAATAACAAACCCAGTAGATACCCTGCTATTCACGTGCTCCACCCCAACACTAGAAGTGCTGGAAGTGGACAAGACGTCATGGAGAAGTCATGAAATAAAATTCATGTCATAGAAGTCATTGAAAAGTCATGAAATGAAAATTATGTCACAGAAGTCATGAAAAAGTCATGAAATTTGCATCAGGGTTATGGAACTTGTGCCTTTTTACTGATTCATAATTTAAAAATTTGGGTTACAATTCATCAATTGTCATCCAGTTTCGCAAATAAAATTGCTTATGGCGAATTTTTGGCCAATAATCATGTCCTCACTTTTGTGGTAGAGAATGTTTCTGAAAATCATGTTTGTTGATAATGATGACATAAAACTTGAATGCTCCCATGTTCTAATAGGCGTGGACAAAATGCTGATGACGTGCTCCACCCCAGCACAAGAAGTGCTTGAAACCTTACTTCAAGGTTCTCAAGAGGTTGTCATCAAGTTCTGTAAGAATGATCTCGCCATAGTAGGCGTCCCCAAATATTAGCATTGCCCCCCCAGATACCCAGCCAGGCAATCATCACCCAAGAAATTAGCACGTCTTTCAGGAAATGAAGCCGCGGGGGGAGTGGGGGTGAAAGGCTGTTGAATTTTAAACAAGCCGCCCCCAGAAGCTAATATTCTTTCCAACAACAGCTCGTCTCCTGTCATCTCCTCCCTCACTCCCAATTATCATCCCTTTTGCATTTCCATTTTGATTTCAAGAGTGAAATCAGCATTCTGTTGCTGTCAGGCATTCCTCCAGGGGAGCCGCCATCTTGGACTCCTCGTCTTCCCCTCCACGAAATTTCATTCTTCTGCATGATTTCCATTTCCTTCCCCAGCTTTTTGGTCCAATTTCTCACCTTGCGCCTCTGGATCAATGGGAATTCCCCCTATTTCCCTATTTTCCTATTTTCCTCATTCTCATCTTCCAATTTTGCTCAACCCCCCCACCCTGGTGGCCAAGGCAATTTTCACACTTCCCAAGTGGCTGCTGAGGGCCTCAGTATTCGACAGCTAATGTGGTCCAAAAATACCACATAACCACTTTATCGTCATGTCCAAGCCATGTAAATTGGAATTGCCGATTTGATATGATGACAGGACTAATGAGGCATTC
Organism: Kryphioiulus occultus; assembly: GCA_034687865.1. Classification (NCBI taxonomy): domain Eukaryota; kingdom Metazoa; phylum Arthropoda; class Diplopoda; order Julida; family Julidae; genus Kryphioiulus; species Kryphioiulus occultus. Next base: position 13,833 of record JAQGAF010003730.1, read on the forward strand.
AAGCTCATGTTAATTCAATAGGATCAGCTCCTATTTCACGAAAAAAAAAATTAAATCAATAGAATTGTAACACTGTATTTCCATTACATGTTTCAAAAAACACATGTACTGTATAACATGTAAGTATAACAAACAAATTACGATGTAGAATAATAGTTCTAATCGTGTTGTCAGCTAATGCGGTCTAAAAATTCCACGTAACCACTAAATAGACCATTACAAAATCGCCATTGCTATAGTTATCCGTTGGCTGATTTGCATATGGCCTTGAATACAGTATTGGGTATCGATCTAATAAAACGTTAAAAGTGTGAAAAAACAGGTCAAAATTTATAAAAGGAGGTAGTATATGCTGTAGGTTTATTTGCCAGCAATTTAATCATTAATTTAATTTAATTTGTATTACTAATAATTGTTATTTTATTTATATATATATATTTATACATGTATATAGTGTATATTTCAATTTAATAATTATCGAATGTAAATTCCATAGTTTTAACCAGTTCATCAATATCGTCCATCATAACAAGGGATTAACTTAAATTAAATAAACAGCCGAAAACAGGGTGAAGCAATGGTACATTGGGGCTCGATATGTAGACGGATAACTATTGTAACGGCTGCTGATACCACGTGAATCATTTCCTGTTGTAATGGTGTATAGTCTTGTCCAAACCATAAAATTGCAAGTAATTGGAGATTTGACATGATGACATGACTGATATGGCATTCCACATCCATAAAGAAAATACTCGTAGGATTAGCCTGGGTAGGTTTTAGGAAAGCAGACCGTAAAGCGAAATGATGTATAACGAACCATGTTTTTGCACGCAAACCCTTGCTAATTCAACAGGATCCGTCCAATTTCACGAAAAAAAAACTAAATCAATAGTATTCTAACTTTGTATTTCCATTACATATTTTAAATGTACATGTACTGCATACATTGTACATGTAAGAAAGAAATTACAATCTTGAAGAATAGTTCTAATCAGTCTGGAGATTTGCATGACATACAGTACATGACTACTGTATATCCGCAGTTGTGGATAGTCCAGGTTTAAAAAATTGATAAAAATTCTGTTGTTTTGACATGTTTTTGCTTAATTTTAAACTAGGCCTACCTTGAAGCATTACAGCACTGCGTTCTTCATCAGGAGAACGTGAAAGAACGCTGAATTAGTTTTTTTAAGTTAAAAAGAGCAAAACAACAAAAATGTGGACCGATGTTTTCAATTAATAATAAAATAGTACCGTATATTCCTCCAACTTCTAAGTGTCCTAGAGTGCTGAAATTTGGTACACAGGTTGGTGTCGAGCAACATTTGATAATATTAAACATATATGGAGCAAAGTTGTTTCCTTTCCGAGGTTTTAGCAACTTTAGACTTAGAAAAAGTGCATTCGAGACCACGGTTTGTACGCGACGAAATAGGCCTGCATTCGAAACTATAGTACATGTACGTGTGTCTGGTAATTTGGACCACGTGATATGAATGGCTACCCTTTTAAAATTCTGAAAGTATCGTTAAAGGATCGTTTATTACTATGTCAATAAACCTTCTAAGTTTAATAAAGCAAAAAAAATTGTTATAAGAAATGAATTTCTGGGCAGTATAATGAAAGCCACTGAAATGTCATAAACTTTAATTAAACCGCATTGTCCTCATGACAGCAAAGCAATTGTGCAGGTTTTCTTGCTTGCTGATGGTGAAATGTAACGGAAAAGTGTAGTCGAAGTTAATTAAAGATTCGTCAAAAAAGGTGGCAGGTTACATTGCATTGTGTAAACGTCACCTGGTTACCTTTAATGTCTTTTCTTTACACCACGAATTGAACATTCCCATTACATTGTCATCTGTGTCTAATTATCGAACTGAAATATGACATCACAAAATCGGGCTTTTGAGACCCACCCTGAGCGAAATTTTTACCCTCCTAACTTTTACAACTCCGGCTGACAAATGCAGTTTCAAAAACTTAAAAATTTGACCCTCAAAACTTATACGATAGGGCTCTTAATTTGTTAGCTAGCAGATAAGGCTACATTTCCTGTAACGAAATATCGTCCAAATGAGGAAAACCATCATTGACTAATACATTTTTGCTTTCAGCGAAATTTTGGTATTAATTTGGGCATAAAGGATGACAAATGATGATTTTTAAAACAAATGTATACAATATGGCTTTTTGTTGTAAAATGTACACTAAAAGGCTATATTTGCTGAAACAAAATGGCGTCATGTTCGATTTTTATTAAGGGTCTGTTGGGGATTTTAATGGATTTTAATGCCAACGTCCGGAGGAGGGCAAAGGTCACAAACACGTGTGTTAGCAGTGATTGCCTGCCTTTGGCTTTGGCTATTTTTCTGACATGCTTTGGTCAAGTTAATGGCTGCAAAGTTAATCTTGACCAGCGTTAATTGCGTGCAAGTAGCTCGTTTTAGCGTCCATTTGAAGTAACTTAACGACGTCATAAAAATGGAGCTTCGTTGACCCATGACCTTTGACCATGACCATGACCATGACCATGTAGTGATGTTAAAATTGGAACATGTACACTTACGAGCAAAAAATTTGGGCCACCTGCAAGAATCGAGTAAAAATGTGGTTTTCTCAGAAACCAAATATCCGATTTAATATCGGAAAAATGTGT
>JAQGAF010003731.1:0-16490 GCA_034687865.1 Kryphioiulus occultus
GGGGTTATGAAAAACCGGACAAAGGCGGACAGGGGGGAGGGGGGGGGAGTCAAAAAAGCACGAAAATTCCAGGACGTCCTTTATGGATGGCCCCTAAGTCACGTCTGCCTCCTCACTGTATTGTAACTCTTTCTGGCTAAAAGTACTACGAAGGGCACAAAAGAATATCTCATTCACATTATCGGTGCATATTGGCAACAAAGATCACATGTATTTGGCGAGTGCTTCAGACTATGGTTTTAAATAGAAGTCAGCAAACAAATTCTAAATTTGAGCTTTGCTGATAATGAATTATTTACAGCTGGAAAATGGGTTAAAACGACGATTCTCCATGCTTGGATGTGTTTTAAAAAGCGGTTTTTAAGACATTCAGAAATTGTTAAGACATCGGTTACATTTTTCCGGAGAGATATCACGAATTTTAATGCACAACATCAAAAGTTTTACTCAAGTATTGGTTAAACTACACCATCGTTATCGAAATCAGGATTATTTATCAAATTATTATTACCAGTTATACTGATTGAAACTTGTAACCAACGTGGGACATAACCCATTTATGAGTTTGTGAAATATTAATACATTATGCTTTTTGACATTACAGGGTTCCAAACCAAGTTCTCAAGTCGATTTCCCTGACATTTTGTATGAGTTTTTTTAATAAGAAAAAATGATGAATTTTATCCCAATTTTGTTATAAAAGATAATAACATCAATTGGTGGCTGCAAACTTTCCAAATTTCCCTGACTTTTCTGAATTTTTAGACTATGATGCAGATTTAGAAATAATGCAGGTCTTTTTAAGGATATAACAACGTTCATCATTCATCACAGATTTTAAAAGTCGATATTCCCAGAACATAATGTATAGCTCGAAGCTTCAAACATCTACTAAAGGCACATAATTGCTTCAATGCCTCCTGTTTACACCATGGAGTATTAGGGCCCTCAATATTTTTTCCAAAATGTTTTAATTTTGTTTTTTCACTTCACCTGCTAACAGAGGACTAACCACAACAGACCGCAATTTCCCCATAGGCCCTATAACACTCATGAGCATACCTTTCACTAGGATTACAAATGCCTGAAATTTTTATCACGAAAGCAAAAATGGAAAATCGATGGCGAATGTGTGAGAGCGACAGCATGTGTAATAAACAGGATGTTTTTAGTTCTTCGTTGCGTTCGGCGAACGCAAAATGCGGGCTTGAAGACAGCGGTAATTATCTAACTGAATGATAAAAAGATGTTGCCTATGTCCTAAGGGCATTATCCAAATATGGAACGCGATGACATTAGGATTTTATAAGCAACCAACAATTATGTAGAAATGAAAACTAGAATGAAATTAGGCACGTAAACCACGCTTCCTTTACCAACAACCATTAAACAGGGGGTTCAGAAAAGTGCCCTGCCCTCATTCAAAAATTAATTTAAAAAACTTAAAAGAGCTACAAGAATCAAATTTTGTTAAAAGGTAGAAGAGATAGCCGAAAATTGCACTCCATGCCTTTCGAGATGGCAACTAACATCTGACCTAATCGCCAATCAGTGTTCAGTGCAAACTATGAAAAGAGTATTGACTTCGAAAACCTTTGGGAGATTTTCTAGTGTTAAAATCGCTTTTGAATTCAATTTTCTTTTGGAATTGCACTTAACACAGATTGGCGATTTGATATCAAAATATATGAAAACACCATCAGTTCTACATTTTTCCGAAATTCGGTCCTTGTAACCAATATGTATGACAAGAGTATTATCATATGCCCACGAATGATTAATCAACTAATTGCAGTCGACCTTCTGGGGCTATTGTTGTATACCGTAATAAGAAATTTAAATCACCAAAAACCTGAACATCAAGTATTTCCAATTTGCCATTGGAAATCTAGCAAAGTTAATTTAACAACTGAAAGTCAGTGGAATGTCAATTTTCAAGATTTAAGGCCTTTTGAAAGCTCGTAACCCCTATTGTCCCTCGTGCAAAAGAATCTAATTTGAGTTATACAAAGGTTTGTTGACATTACGATATCGAATTAATCCATACTTAGATCAACATTTTAAACTGATGTTCTGTGATACTGACTGATATTAAGATTTAAGAAAAAATTAAAATTCGAGCAGTACGGCTATACTGCATGAACATTGGAACATCAAATCTTGAAACATCGCAGCGCCATCTGATGGCATTACTTTCGTCTATCAACACAAACAGGAACGCAGTACATTCCTCTTGTCTAATCTAAAGATTGAGGGCAAAAATAGCAGCTCTAAAAACTGTGCACACGCCGTGTCATCAATTCATTATTCGTTTTCGCTTATTTGTCACCATCAGTGCCTTATGATTGTCATCATCGCAGCGCACAGATGGTGACACTTTTATTGGAAAAAATGAACTTAATATAAATATTATGCCATGATTTTTTATGAAAAATGTCACTGTCAGTTCTGTGTGTCATGGCATCGCATTTTTGTATCGTTGGCGTCGCATATGTCGCATTTGCTATCAGCAGCACACGGAAAATAGCAGATTAGAAAGAAAAATTGGAATTGTTCATTCTTGATAACTTAAGGGTAGGTCAGAAAGTGGAAAATATTTATTCTGCAGTAATGCATTACCTTACCCCTGGCAAATATTCCAAAACTGAGTTACACTGTGTTGCATTAAATAAGCTTAATACATATAAAAACAATAGGCTTTACCCATACACTTAAAAAAGAGGTGTCTGAGAGGGTCAATGAAAGATTTTCTACATGTAAGAATCTACTTAACCGGATCTACTTAAACCTCTTCGTTCCTTCTGAGATTAAAAAGGTGCTACTGAACATCATCTTGCTAGGAAATAGGTTCAATTGGACATATAAGGTAGATTTCTGCACTACTTTTCATGGTTGGGTGATGTAGGGCCAAGTCCAATGCCTAAGTCAACCAGACCTAACCAGTTTGCTTTATTCGATAGACATGATTCATGCTTAAAACAGGCGCATTCCAAGATTAGAGCAAGGCCTTTGATTAGCGAGGAATACATCATTGAACCTTTATAGGTTCCATACATCACCTCCAAATATTCATTTTAATGAATCTCTAAAGGCGATGTATGGCACCTCTAAATAGGTGCAAATTCGTAAACCTTTATGGGTTCCATATGGCACCCCAAAAAAGTTTATTTATTGAACCTTTGTGGAGGGTCATATGGCCCCTAGAGGTTCTCCCGGTGCAGCAGCCCAATGAACCACAAAAGGTTCTATTTTACCTAGTGTTTTTTAAGAGTGTAGGCTTGATCCCTTTTCCACTTGCTAACAACCTATTCAAGCTGACAAATTTGAGAAAGACAAAATTGAATTTTACTTACATAATACTTCTAGAAGTGTGTATTGTTCCATGGGTGATTCGTTTTTCTGTCGAATCACACTGTTCGTCGCCCGACACGTGAAGTTTGTTAGATGTTCAAACCTCGTGGCATTAAATATTAATCTGCTCTCAGTCCTGTACGTGTTATAATCCGATAATGTGGAATCCACTTTCGGTGATATCCGTAATTTGCTGGAAGTGCCGTTGAACCAAGTAATGTTGGCAGCCGGTTTAGCGCCTTCTGTGATGCAAGACAAAATAACTGGCGCTCCGGCTAACACTGCTTGGCGAGGTCCCAACAGCTCCAAAGACAGAGGCCTCACTGGAAGTAAGATGAAAAACCAGAAATTAGATGGTGGAAAGGCTCATAATCTAGATATTTACACATGAAAGAGGAGGAATCAGCAACTTATCACTATGGTATTTATAAGTTTTTCTATATGCATGTATGTCACGAATGCAGGGACATCTGGATACATGTCAAGGTTGTGCAAACTATAACGATTTTAAAATACCAAACCGTTGATGATATACATGAATTAAAAATTATTAATGCTTGTACGTGTTGACTTTTCCAAATTTTCCACACACTTTTTTGCAAAACATCCAGACAATTTAGAACAAATATTTGTAGGGATTAAAACTAAAAAAATAGGAATTTAACCAATCACCAGTATTTAGCTACCCAGCCGCCAGGCAATCACTGCCAACTTGCGAGCCGTTAAGAGAAGCCCATTTTCTCATACAGTTTAAAGCAGAGCAGGACATATTCTGTAGTACAGGTGAAAAAAACGTATTACCGCTATCTCTTATTCCATTGATGGTATTTACTGCATTAAAGATGAGATAATGCTTGTGCTCGACTTCAATCTAATTGATACAGGCTAAATCTATATAGCTTCGCGTGCCTTTGAGGCAACCAAATGCAATCACGAAACCTTCGAGGTCCCACTTCATCATTCTGCTGACTTTTGCCCGATCATTCTGACGTCAGCACTTCTGCAAGTGACAAAACAATCCCCCTCTAGCAACCTTGCTTCTGATTAACTCCCACCTCAAGACGCCCAATTTGAACACTGGCTTCGGTGCTAAATACGCTAAATACAGGTTATAAGAAATGCTTAACTTAATTTGCTCTCATTAGAGATGTTCTATTTCCTTCCTCGCAATTAAGTGACCATTTGCTTCCAGCCGCAAGAGGTAATCACTATCTATCCATTGGCAGCACACAGGAAATTAACGCAGACTTGCTCTCACAAGATAACCACACTTTAGATAAACCTTTTCATTAGCATCCATTAAAATGGGAATTCTATACATTAATGGAACTTTCTTTTTATGAATAAGGCTAGACAAGATTCCAGCAGCTACAAACGCCTCTTCGCAAAGTCTTTGAAAATAAGCATCCAAAGGCCAGTTGCCCTGGATCGATATTGAAACCTGAAAGGGTTGGGAATCAGTGTTTAGAACAGAAACCAATTGGAAAATCATGATAGGTATATAATTTGAGTATTTTCTAAAACGTTATTATGCAATATAAAAATTTACACTACGGAAATTTGTCCTATCTCAAGCAGTTGCGCAATGGTTTTATGTAAGTGCAGTGACTCCAAATGCTAAAGTTAGATTTATTTATACGGTGTCATCAAATTACAAAAATGAAATGCGAGGCATACATGCATAGAACGGCCAAGTTAAATCGATGTAATTGGTCATTTATAATAATTACGTTCAATTAGGATCTATGGGAACAAGGTGCAGTTAGCTGGCTTACACCATATGCAAGCGAAATTTAATGAAACTAATTGTATTTCCATTAAACGGCGCTGGGAAAATTAGCTCTAAATTTGTCTTTGTAGGCAGAATGAAAAGCTTGGTGTCACTGGATAGGTCACATGCGCGTATGTCATGCGTGGCACTCTCCCCTTTGCTGAAATAGCTCGAAGCAAATATTGTAGACATGTGTTTTACGGCCATAAAGAGAAGTCGGTTAAAAATAACTTCTTCGTTGATACATATTTTGATAGGGCTGATACACGAAATGAAGTAAAGGAAAACGTGCTGGTAAACGACCAAAACAATCTCCAAAATATCGATTTATTTCATTTACTGTAAGATTAGGTTCTCAGTTGTATGAGAAATATTCCATTTGGAGAACTGGTTTGAAAGACTAACTTACATAGTTTTGAAGAAATTACAACAACAAAAAACACATTACAATGTACTACACTGTAAATCAAAAATGCACGTGTAGAACATGAAAGTGCATAAACATTAACCATAACATCTGAACTCAAGTGACCTTAAGAGAAAAAATATGCTCCATGATGATCTGAGGAAATCCACAAATTATATAAGTAAATGGAAATAAAGTAGAACACTTTAAATACTTTAAAGTAGAACTTTTACTTGGCATTTATTTGCTGACTGTAGGGTACTGAGTTGAATTGAAAGAAACCACATTAATTTTTTAAATCAAATTTTTAAAGTATCCTTAGAGCATTTTGAGGTGGAGCACATAACATCTCATGTGTTCTAGCATTAAAAGATTATGATCAAAATAAATTTTAATTGTTTTAGATCACCTTTTCAGGGCATTCAAAGTTCTACATATGAGGTCTATATTTGTAGCAAGGATTGTGACCTAAATTCCCACACTTAGAACATATTGGGAACACATTTCATGAGCATGTGGTCATTTAACAGATCACGTAACATGCTTTGGTGTGATCTATATTTGTGGCAAATTGCGATCTAAAAATGCGTTCTTTTAGTGTTCATAAGGAGACTTTTCGATTTACAGTGTATTAACTAACCCGCAGACTAAAGTAGTGATTACACGAAAGCGTGTACTATACAAGATGATGAATGCGGCATATAATAACATTCCAAGACAGTCTGAAAGATTAGACCCTGATCGGCCATCAGTACAAACAGTACAGACATCATGAGAAAGTGGGCTTCCCCAAGCGACTTGTAGGTTAGTAGTGATTGCCTGATGAGAAACTAAATAAATTACATTTTTGGGTATAATGGGATAAATGTGCGCCAGCTAAGACAGGCGTCATTCTGTATACAATACAAGTAGGTTTGAAATACACTGTATAGATATTTTGTACACTTTTGGAGCAGGTTCGAAACTAGTCGAAGCTAGGGTCGAAACTATGGTCGAACATATGCTTAAGTTAAACCAAATGCACGTGAAGATTTCCATGGAATTATTCCCAATTACAAAACTAAGTTTTACGACAGTGGTGTAATATGAGATGTTAGAAATACATTCTGAGTTAAAACTATTCATGTGATATGTCAAAAGTTGATGAAACTTAAAAATGATTTGCCATGCTTTATTTCGCTGTTTTAAAGTTGAGGTGCGTCGTGATTTGGCATCAGCTAATCTTTCCTGAGGTCACATTGATGACAAAATGGCAATGGCATTAAAGTTTAACTCGAAACTGGTTGATGTTTCATTCACTGTCATTCGTATTACGGAAACCTTCAGCAATTCCATTCATTTTTCGAAAGTTATTTTGAGCCATAAGCCATCAACTCTTTTCGCATGGTTCAATCGGCGTGGCGTACTTGACATTCAATCTGATCCCTTTAATCTGTTCTGTTTTGTTATTAAAGAGACAAGACACGATTATGAACTCCCCGCTTTGTTCCTATGGTTACTGATTTCCAGTGGAAAAAGTCCTTTCCAAACTCCATAGGCCCCGATCGTGATTAATGATTTCATGGATATTTTAATCGCCTTAAATGCTCAGTCCTAAGCAGCTGAAAAGTGCAGGAGCGCATAGTCTCCGATTAATCCCGGGTCGTTTTCACCCAAATTACTCTAAAAAAACTATTCAGCAGATTCGACGCATCGTCAATTTTTCTAAAAAGATGTTCAAGGTATCATGGGATAAAATGCCCCTTTAAAATTAAGCCCTGCATGCCACAAACCATCAGCCTAAAACCAAGCCATGTAAAAGAAAAAAATTGACAAACATGATTAACAACAAAATGTGTGTTTTTCCCAGCATGCAACACAAAATCCCCTAAGCCATGAAATTCTTACTATGATAGTCTTTTGAGCATGAAATGATACAAAATGAAAATACTGCGAACAACTAGCTCATGCATATTTTTTCAAGTTGTTTATTCCTATGAGTAACAGCGATACTTTTTGAATTATTGGCAATTAAATTACGATTATTAGCGAAGCTTAGATTCATTATGTAAATGTCTTTGTAAAATTTAGTAGAATTATTTAGTAAGGAAAATTAACATGCCCATTCATGAGTGCACACTATTTATAACTTAAGGTAGGAAGCTTATTTGTCTGACCAAACTAAAATATACATGTACCTATATTGAGCACCAATATAAAAATGGTATGCAAAATATGAACAGAATGTTAGCCCCTAAATATTTCTGCATAAATGTTTCTGTTGAATTTTGCAGAATTCTGCATGCAAAAGATGTCAGAGCAATTTCTGCACATATTGATGTATAGAATTATGAAGAAAATCAACCCATTTACTCTGAATGATTTTTCTTGTAGTAACAGCACAGAATTTGTAGAGTAGAGCAAATGCAGAAAACTCACAAAAATACGTATATATCTATTTATTTTGGGGAAAAATTCACCTTGAATTTACAGAGCAGAGCAAATGCAAAAAACCCCAGAAATATACGTATATAGGCTATCTATGCAGAAATCGTTCTACATAATTTACTTAGCATAAGTAGACAAATGAAACATGCAGAAAACATACATTTTCATTACACCACATTGCTAAATGAGAAAAAATTAAATATTTGGAACGATTTATAAAACGATGCGAGATGGCGTAGCAATTGGTTGACGATTGAAAAGGAAATAACTAGTGAGGGTTTTGAAAATTATAGGTACATGTGCCTATCCTTACATAACTTAAACTAACCTAGAAATACAAACTCTTGATTTTGGTTAACCCTAATCGCAGGTAACCACTGCCAGCCGACGAGCTGTTACAATAAGCTCGTTTTTTCATAACTATGTAGCAGCACAGCAACAGGGCATATACCAACACATTGCCGAAAAAGTTTTGCTTCACGTTCTTTCATTAAAAGTGAAGTTGTTATACGAAATGATGTCGTTTGCAGCAATGCTAGGCAGATACCTCCCCTTTAACACATCTTTCGCCTAAACTCCTGGATCAGAACCATACCAACACTTGGTTTAAAATTAATTTCCTTGAGGCAAAAGCCTACTAGTTATTAGAAGAAGCCCACTTTCTCAGGGTATACTGGTCTATACTGGAGCAGGGCAAACACCATAGTATTGTCGAAAAAAGGTTCGCCTCACGTTCTTACAACCCCCAAAGTAACGTTGCAATATGAACTGAAGTCGTTTTCAGCAATGCTAAGGAAGGTACTTCCCTTTTAAGCAACATCTCGCCATAACTCCTGAATCAGTTCCATATCAAAACTTCATGTAAAAATAAATTTCCTCAAGTGAAATTAGTCACGTGCGGCCCAAGCAAGAAAAAGAGGGGCATTTTAATTGAATGCGTTCGTTTTCGCATAACGCTGCATGTCGGCGCCGAGCTGCCAACCTCCATTGCAATTCAATTACTATCCATTAGAAGGCCACAGACGTTATAATTGATGAGGATAATATGCAATCTGGACACAGATTAATCTAATTTCTGCTAGCGGAGAGCAGGATGGAAACTCGCAAGTTGCAAATGAATAGCACGGAGGCAGACCTCGTTTCTCATGTTCACACTCTCCTGGCTGGAAGATAGAGCAAATTGGAGGCGAGCTGGGAGGTATTGTTTAACTGCTTAATCTTCAAACTCCATAATTTGTCACTATTTGGTGCACAAAGGCGCCGCATATATTAGCGCTTTTGTTTTACCCCAGGCCTACGGTGGCAAGCTGTCTCACCTTATCTGAAATGTGTTCTCAGAAGAGATAATGCCACCATGGAACAAGCAAGGATTCAGCAGTGTTCACAGTTTGCGACTGTTTGCCTCTTCCATCAGCATCCCATACAGTGTACATTATGTTGGAATGTTGCAGTAGAATATGGATGCTCAGTCATGAGCTTTGCTGCTTGTAGGGCAGTTGAGAAGTGACTGGTACCGTCAAAAACTTTTGATATCAAAGAAAAAAATCGAAAAAGGGGTTGATGGTTGTTAGACATTCGCAAAAGCATTTTTTTAAAATTGACCTATACATGTCTTTTCCTAAACTCTAGGTTTTGTTACCTTAAATTTTCCTGGATCTTGTTTTTTTTTGGAATTTTTCTAATTAATAAATTTAAATAAATAAAGCTATGCTCTTCTTAAGATTATGGAATTCTTAATTAATCACCATTTTAACCACGTGTTTTGCTATATTCGGGATACGTCAATGTAACAATACTATTTCATATTAAGCTGCCCCTAACCACTAGGCAATTAATGATCGCTTTCAAACCGTTAAGAGAAATTTTGCTACATAAAAAGAAAAGTCCCCTCAAACTATTTAAAATTCAATGACTTTTCCCTGAAAACTTTACTTTATTTCTAATTCCCTGATAATTTCTTTAGCCACCCCACAGGTTTGATTTCCCTGATATTTCCCTTATTTTCGTTTTCCAACTGATAATTTCGGTAGGCGTCAATGTAACAATACCACCCTAAAATGTCACCCTAAAATGTCAAATAATACACACCAGATAGGGAATCAGCAATTAAACCTCATAAAAGCTTGGGACATGTACAACGGACTATGCAATGTAGTCACCGTTACTCGCCACATTTTCAATACGAATTAATCACGTCAACTATTAGAAATACTGGTAGTTCGCGATTTATTCCAACTGATGTTTCCCAAATAGTCTTAGTTAATGCAGATAACAATGACACGCAAATGGCCACCAAAGCCGTTATGCGACTTGCGCCATACGAAGAGTTAATTTATCTAAATAATGACATGTTTAAGCTGTTTCGCCTAATTTGGGATCTGTCCATGCAGAGCAAATCGGCGATGAATAAAATTAAAGTGAAACCGTAATGGGCCTGATCATAAATTGTTAACTTAAAAAGTCAAGTAGTCGATTCACATGATCGAACTGATAAATCATGTCTGAATTCAACTTACTCGATTTGAAGGGCTACTGCAAAATTTTAAGAATGCAATCTGATGCCAAGTGATGTACAGAACTTAGGCATAAATAAATTCTCCAGTAGCAACAAATTCTTAGGAAGATAATAAGATTTGGAACGCCAGCATAAGCTTGTTAACAAAGGCTATGCTGTAACAGGATCTTGCCTTGCCTTTGAGATCGACTGAATTCATGATAAGTATTGTAGGTTAATATGAGACTCATTGAGCATCCGAATGTCGAATGATGGCATCATTTTCGATATGTCATAAAACAAACATTCGAGTCTAAACCCAATAACAGTGGTCTTAGAAAAGGTTGGCAAAGCATTAATATCTTAGATATATAGTGCATGTACTGGTAGCATAGCGAATTCACAAAACACCTACATGTATGTAAAATTAACGGAAGTAACGTTTCCTGTCTGTGCAAAGGCGATATGCATCAGCAGCCAACCTGTACTAAAAATACTACATGTACACAGTACTTCAATTATCTGCTTCTGTTTAGACAGACAGCTGCAGCACAACTCAGCATTTATTTATGCAATGCAAATGAATCGATGAAACGTGCTGTCACGCAATTTAAGGGGACATAATGGCAATCAAACGTAAATATTGCATTCTGGAATAACAAGGGATATATAATTTGCCTAACACGGTGTGCAAATCAATTCCAAAGTATACCTCCCACGCATCAACTTCATTTTTTTATATGCATTTCAAACGCCATTTTCACTTTCCCGTTAAAAGTGCTCCATTCGCAGAACGGCTTCCAGCACAGCTCAACGATTTCATTCGACATTAAACCATACATTCAATTTTGTCAGATTTCGCGTTATTTTGACTGATAAAATTGATTTTCCCCAAACGGCCCACAGTTGCCTAATCCCTGAAAGGAAGCAGATAAGAAGTTTGGGAGCATTATTAGGAAAATCCATTCTTCAGACTGACAATCCCAAGGCTTAGCACAGCATGTATGGCCTCCGTCTGATTAAGTGCAACATGTAATCATCAGCAAGATAATTCCTGACAACAAAGACATTTCCGTAAATGGGCCATGTGAAGTGCAAAGCAGCAAAAAAGCAATTGCTGCGACTCAACAAAACCAATTGCTCAATGGGATCTGCATAAGAGGATCCTCTTATATCGGTTTTATCGTTCAATGTTTAAAAAAACCACAGTACCATCGCAGAGCACTTTGCATATAGCAAAACACACACATGACCCTAAAAACAGCATAAACGTCTGTTTTCTGTACTGGCGATTAGGGTCGACACCAACATCACTGTTAAATCGAATTTCTTTTAGCTTAAGGCAAAATTAAAGTAAGATTATCAGAATAAGATCAGAAATTTGGAAAAAAATAATACAAAGGTTTAAGGATGTAAAGTAATAGTGCATAATTTTCGATAGAACATATCAAGTTAATTACAAATTTATTCAAGTACCCATTTTTAAAGAAATCATGTTAAAATCGATGGGATACCAATTCATGAGTAATACTCATTTGTGACCATGACTACTTAAATATTTTATATGAAGTGAATTACAAATTCATTGATGTACCAATTTTTAAAGAAACCCTTAGGTGGTGTAAAAATGATAGGGTAAAATTCAGTTTTTTGCTACTTGAAACCAAACAGAGGACTTTGAACAGTTTTCAAAAAAACTATTTGGAATAACGTCAGCAATACAGGGGCCTAATTTTGGACTTTCACAACTTTGTATTTTTCTCAGGTTGCGTTTATTAATTGGCTAGTCACCCCCACCGTTGAACAACACAAGTGATGGGCGTGACTACTTTTGAAACAGCCAATTGAAAAAACGCAACCTGAGAAAAACACAACGTTGTGAAAGTCCAAAATTTGGCTCCAGGAACCTCCTTGGGGAAAAATTGAGAAAAACTAGATTCACAATTTTCTATGTACATTATTCAACAACAAAATTGCACAAAAAATGACTAGCAAAAGTTGTGGCTGTTAATGGATTTTTCGTAGTCCCAGTGAAAATTCAATTCTACATGTACATGAATGTAGTGCGAATAGTTTTTTGGAAGGGAATTGCGGGAAGGATCTGTAGATCCTTAGTCTCCTCCTCTGTATACATGTACATCATAATTATACCCAAAACTAAAGTGTACACGCACTTTACTTTAATCTTGAAAAACAGTATATTAGTTATTTGTACAAGCTTCACGTTAACCCTGCCCGGGCCTTAATAATCTTAAGTGCCTATTCGAAATGGCAAAATTTTCTTTCATCATCCCGTAAAACAGTATTGACTTTCATTGGACAATTTCCTATGAAACCAGAGCCAGCAGTCTACAACCTTTGTCAAAGTCTGAACAGGGGTGGCCCCATAAGTCAAGCAATACAACATCAAAGCAAGATACCACAATTTTCAACATCGTGTCCAAAACAAAGCAATTTCTCAGCCAGCCATGCCTTGCCACAAAACTCAGTTTTTACTAGGTTCATTTCCAGACATCGATCCAACTCTTTTCCTCGAATCATAAATCGAACCGGAATCTTAATTTACCTTATCGCGATATTGATCCGCAATAAAACACTTGCTTTTAAAACTTTTTGACATTTTCCAATCCCCAATACACTTCCATCTCTATCTGCCTGAGTCTCTCAGAAAAAAAACCACGGCATCAACTGCATGGGAATTCGATTTTGAAACCGATCCGATATCACTTTACATATTTATATGAGCATTGCGAGAAGAGCCCGAAGCAGAGACTTGTTTTGGTTCCTGAAAAAACTCGATTTATCTCGAGGATGATTTGACGGTGGACTTCTTTTCCCATCCATCATAAATCCCTCGCACAAACTAATCTTTCGAAATTGATAAAAAAACATGCGTGTATGTATATGACCTATCTAGACCGGCCTTATAAGTCAAACTATGTATAGGAATTTACAGGGCAATCCGTCGGCTAGTAAGGCATCGATATCTAGACGAATGTTGGAAATCTCCAAATAATTTCAAGGGAAAAAAAGACTGTGAATTGGTAAATTGTGTTTAGCTTGTTAAGGAAAGGAAAGTTCTATACAGTATGTACATGTATCTGGAACCAGTGATGCAAACGCCTAAAACCTGAATAAAAATACAATAAGTTATCGTTATAGCCAGCGATGAACACCATTGAGACAAGTCTTAGATAATCAAGACTGTCGATCTGTCATGTGCTGCAAAGGCGTTTGCAAATCTGAGTATCAGATAAATGGAAAAATGCATTTTTCAATTATGAAATTAACTCCACGACTCCTAATCAAAATGGGTTGAAAATAACCATAATTCATATCTACACTGTATACTTCACAGAAACTGTTCTATAGCTCATTGTGGGAGAAAACCGCAAAAGAGAAACGAAGTTCCAAACGCTGCCTCTACATGGATAAGATTTAGGATCTCTTAAATTTTAAGCACAACTTACGTTTTGATAGGGATGCCTTAAGGTATGAAGATAACGAGCTCGTATAATTAAAGCAAGAATCGCTGCGCACACGTGGACTTTGCAGTCAATCAATAATGGAAAAATCAATTATTTTTCCTTCTTCCACTGTATGTTCATTACAACGTTAATGCTAAATAGTCAAGAGCTTTTTCGCATAATACCATTTTCAATTAAACCTGAGCAGAAGCGCCATTGAGAGCGTTTCAAGAAATCTCATTCAGACGTTTTCATCTTTCAATTCTAAAGGCCATGTCAAGTGAGAGAATAGACTATCGCGCCTTGAACTACCGAGACAACACAAAACGAAAAAGAAAATCATCAACCAGTTGTACGAAAGAAATACATTAAATGAACCCGAATCCCATGAAAGAACTTCACACAAATGTAAGGCGATATTCAGATATTTGAAGCCTCAGTCTTGCATTTACTGGTGTTCTATTAGGTGTATTGCATAGTCACATTGGAAGCTTAAGGATTTTACAAAGATTTTTTAACCGACATGTTTCTGGATGTCTTTTTCACTTTTCCAAGAGTTTCGCACGAAATTACAACAGAAAAATAATGTAAAGGCCTTGTAAGGTAATACATGTGAAATGTCCTTCAGATTATGCGATGAACGTCTTGACTGGTGTTCTTGAAAGTATACGTCAGAAATGTCCAGCATGAAAAAAATCCGCATTTAAGATACCGTGACAGTAGGACTGTGCAAGAAACTAATGTTCTTTTAGCACGTCCATTCAGGTGGGACATCTTCTAAAAATTAAAATCCTCCTTTACTATACATGTCACTATGTTTTTCCTTGCAAAACTTGCATTTTGAAAATTGGCCATTTGACATCAAAAAGTGGTCACAAACTTAATATTTGTAGATTTTGATATAAATTCTACTTTTACCATTTTTCTATCCTACTCATGTACACCCTCTCTTCGATTTTTAAGGCAGTAAGGCATTCCAAACGGCTTCCAGTTTACTATCTTGAAAATGCGTTTCCAATGTCCAGGGTTACAAAAAATCAATGTGTCTTGAATGCCTTATTAAGGTAATGTCGCGCCACACAGGACAGCTGTGCCATTTTGAACTCCTTTCAGGGCAAAGATTCAGGAAGAGAAATCGCTTCAAATAAAAATGTGTTCAGTCTATGATTACAGACACATTGATTACTGACAGATGAAACAAGTTGTTTCAGCGTGACATATTCCAAAGGCTAACTTTTGATGCAAGATGATTGCATGTATTTACATGTACACAGTATACAGACGTCTTTACGAAACATTTTCTCAAATGCACGACAAATGCATTTGCAAACACATCTTTGCATCAAGCATACTGTACATCGTGTTTAAGAACTTGCAGTTGGTCAACTCCTGGTCGCCCTGTATCGATTACTGCCTTAACCGTCCCAGGATTACCTTTGGACCGTTTGCATTCGCGCATCGTGGATCAATAGTGCAGTAGATTCTGTTTTCTCCCTCTCCAAATTACTCTAAGTTGGCCATACGGTCATTTAGTGGCCAATTTGAGCGTTGAATAACTTATGCTTGAATTGTCGACGCACCGAGGATTTTAAGAACTACAGGCCAGACGCAGAACTGATGTGAACCTCTGGCAGCAATTGTGAAAGATGCGCTGAAATTTCCTCTTCAACTGTCGATCGATTCCAAAGCATGTTCGCCGTGAATGAATCCGGACATCTAAACCGTTCCATACGTGCGCATTTCCTTAATGACGTCATTGCCTAACCTGCCTGGATTTGGAATGGAGAATCAATGCGTGACTGGAATTCTTGGGGGCAAATCCGCCGCAAGATTATCCTCTAATCAGTGCAAATGGGCCATCCCTCTAATGTAATGGGGTGCAAATAGTGTGCCCGAATAAGCAGTTGCGCATAGGAAGCAACCGGAAGGGGAATTAAATGCACTCTAAACAAACGAGCGGAAAAGCGGCAGACGGATTAGCGACAGCCTGACGAAAACAATTACTTAGCAATCGCTTAGTGCATGCTCTGGTAATGACATGCTGCCATCGAAATCTTGGTGGTAACAGCAAGCAGGCCATACGCCATCCAACTCTCAATCGACACGTGCATTGATAGCCAATTGAAATTGAATTAAAACAAATTAGAAAAGGCAAACTGACTGACTGAACTATTTCAGCAATAAGAAATCAATGGGACGCGGAATTCATGTCAGAACAGTTGTTAAATTTGTTTTATTACAGGGTTTCTCCAGTAATCAGCTTTTCAACTTCCCTGACTTTTCCGGTTCTTTAAAGATTTCTCTGACCACCCTAACCGCTAAAATGCGAGCATATGACATGCATATATGCCAAAGATTTTTATAAGGTAAATGCAAACTTGAAAAAATGAATTATGTTGAAAAAGTGACAAAAACAAAACAAAGTAAACAAAAAGTAAACACGACATCTTAGTCGGTTCTACGTGTAAAGGTGCGCGCACACTTGTTCGGGATTCGTAATCCGTATCAGCAATACGTAAAACGTAAAACGGATCGGCAAATTTACGAATACGGTCGGCAACGTGTATCCCTATG
>JAQGAF010003732.1:0-16489 GCA_034687865.1 Kryphioiulus occultus
ACGCACAAGCCATTTTATTGGCTCATTTTGGAGCCCTCAGTTGTAAAGGCGTTAATTAATCTAATCATATCTAGTGTGCTTTCAATTTGTATCGAGTTTTTATATCCGTGTTCACGATTCTGCATTTTCTCTGTGTTTGCATGTTGATATACTGCTGATAGTTTTCTGATATCTTACATAAACATTTGCGAAATGGGAGATGGTAAGAACATAAAATGTTTTAATTAGTGAATGTCTTTGTTGAAGCCTACTTCCTCGTGTACCGGTAGACGTGCTATGAACATAATCTGAAGTGTTGCCAATAACATTGTTTATTGATGTTTAGATGAAGTCATTAGGAGGAAACTTTTGGTTGATGGGGATGGCTTAGGAGATGACAGACGAATCACGACACTCTTGAGGACATTTATGAAGTGGTGTGCTTCAGAGGATAGTGCACAAGAAACGTTAGTCGTGTGATCTTATCTGTTTTGATATGTATTACAATGTTTCATTGTACTCTAGTTATAATTAATTTGATTCATTTAGAACCTTGACCTACGAGCGCATGCTAGCAACTTTAGCCCAGTGTGAATCTACAATGGTGAAATCAAGGTATACCAGTGCTATGTACCAAGCCGAAATGAAGAATTACGAGTCCTTGTGTGAGCAGATTGGTAGGTTTTAAATCTTTACACATTTGGCTTCAATGGAATATTTAAAACGCCTTTTCTGTCTAACTCATAAGAAATTTGTTTTCAACAGAACAAAGTATTGCAGATGCTCACAAAAAAATAGAAAGCTGCAAATCAGAATTATTGGAGGCTAAACGAATACGTAAAAACAGACAAGGTGGCTTATCGATTTTGTTTTTATATATTCCTATTATCTTGCTTTCATCCCCTACTGTGTTGCATTAAATTCATTATTTTGTGTCAGAATACGATGTGCTAGCCAAAGTCATTCAAACTCACCCAGACAGGAAGGAAACCATGAGGTAATGTGGAGCTAATTGTACATTATAAATATACAGTAAAAAGCATCGGATTAAAACATCTCCGTTCCTGTGTTTTTAGAAAACTGGAAAAGCTGTTTGCTGAACTGAATCAGTTTCAGAAGACTAAAGAAGCTTTGGAAGACAAGGTATTGATATTTATACGCTTTCTATTCACAGAAATTTACGAGCAGGTGATTGAATGAGCAGCTCTACCACATCCCTTTCTACAACTTCCAATACATTTTTACAAATTATTCCGTCCTTGGACCCGTAATGATGTTTTAAACTAGGCAGCCAAACAAGTAGACTGCATACCTTGACTATCATACACAACCAGTGTTTAAAAAAGTCTAATAACTTATTTCTTTTTATAGCTAAACTTGCGAAGAAAATACTTTGCTGTGCTATTAAATGCAACTCAAGAGCTGCAGGGCTTGCTTGAAGGTAAGATCATTGTTCTACTTCCTTGATTTCTATGATTACAAGATTGACAGTTGCATGCTAATAAAGTTACCTAAGTTTAGTTCATTGTATTGTGGATGTTTGAGGTGCTAGTTTTCTGGTGTTATCACTTAGCATATATGAAGTTATTGGGAACTACAGTATTGCTTTTTACTTTAGCTGATGAAGCAGAGGAAGGTGATATCCAGAAAGATGACGCCATGGAAACTTGAATAGAGCACTTCTGGATTCTTACTTGCGTCAGAATTATGAGAATGCTATTGAAAACTTGATCAGTATTGATCACGTCGTTCTGAGTTGAGATTTTTATCTCAGGTAACTGAAGTTAATGTTACCGTAACATTTTCAATCATAATTTTGTTAATAAAATTTTAATGTAATGCATTTTCATGTTATTTCTTGAATCATACACATTACAGGGCCATCTAGTTATATCATTCAAGTCGCTTTCATTGTCAATTTTTTGCCACGTTAAAAAAACTTTTGCCTGAGGCAGTCTTGAATGTAGGAAATGCCACGCACGTTTGCCTTCATTCGTTTGCAATGCATTTCGTATACTCCTGATATAATGCTTAATAGCTTATTGATATTTGCACAGAACAAAGTTACCAATTAAGTGAAAGTCACCACGTGATCATCAATTCATTCGGTTATACTTCATATCAGTATCTTGTATTAATTTGTGATGGGATACAATGTTCAACGCAGATAATCATGTCATACACGTGAAAAGCATAGCAATGCTTTGGGGTGATTATTAAGATTAATTGCATTTTTGTTTCATGTGTATGCGGATTGTAGTTCTGCTTGAGTGATGAGCAATCTAGAATTGGGAAATTGAGCCCAAACTTTACAGTTATCCAAAATGGACTTTACAATAAAATTTATGTACGTCATCCATTGTTTCATGTACAGACAATTAGTAATCCATAGAAGGACATGCCCTTCCTATTGATAGGTACTGTACGTCATTCGATGATTTTCAGCTAACAATAGCTAATCGGAGTCATTTAAAATTGCGCAAATTATAATTATCTGTAGATATTTTTTTTAATCTTGATCATTGCAGAAAAATCTGCTGAATCGAAATGTTGTGATGTGTGATAATTACCATCGTGATATTGCAAATTGACATCATTTCCTGTGGTTACGGGTGATATAAATATGACGAAATAAATATTATTCACTACAAAATGGGAGTTGCTCAGTTTTGTAGCTGTTCAAATGCAATCTTTTCTGGTGTATTTTAAGGATAGTTATTGAACCCATTTCAGAATTGTTGCTGGCCTTAACACGTTTAAATGTGATAACAATAATGAGTTATCTAATGTTATCGGTGAAATGTTATCACCAAAAGGTGCTTTGTTTACCTTATTATTGAGAGATAAGTACATATATGCCAATAGCACGGTCCGTTTCCCACAACTTGCACAGAGTGATTCA
Source organism: Kryphioiulus occultus (assembly GCA_034687865.1). Classification (NCBI taxonomy): domain Eukaryota; kingdom Metazoa; phylum Arthropoda; class Diplopoda; order Julida; family Julidae; genus Kryphioiulus; species Kryphioiulus occultus. The sequence goes on from JAQGAF010003732.1 coordinate 2,882, forward strand.
ACTGGATGTCGTCTGAATTTCATGTTATTACTCTGGCCTAGGCCAAAATTACAAAGTGGATATTTTTTATGCTGGATTTTGAAGTTCGGGTGTGTTAAAAATGAAGTATTTTGTGCGTGTTTTACTGGTAATATTTATTGGTAACATTATTGTTGAGCAAATCGTGGAAGGAAATTCTGAAAAAGGTAAGGTTTGTTGGCTTAAATAATAATTAATTATTCTTTGTGACATTAGTATGGGTAATCTACCAGCTTACGTAACATTAAATGCATATGTTACAAAATTGGCACTACACCTTTTTCAAAAAATGAAGAGAGAGGAAGTCCCATTTATGATTCAACGTGTAAACTAACCATAACTTGTAGATGTAGAGAATATTGGATTTGCACTGATAAGCACGAACTGATAATTTGTTAAGCTGGTTACCTGTTATATTTATATACCTGTATAATTTGTTAACAAGAGTTTACGAAACGGCAAATCGGTGTTTCTTTGGAATGTGTTACACGAAATGCTACGCAATAAAATTCCAATGAATTAATATTAAGAAAGCCCCCTCAAAATTTGCAGCATAGTCTATTTAAAAATCATAATTATGCATTTGCACATGTCAAACGGCATTTTCTAAACTGTAATTGTTATTGGTATGTCCCTGCTGGGGTAATATTGGTATTCAATATCAGCGATTATACAATAAGCTTTCTTGAAATCCAAACATTTATTTCTTAGCCATTCCTAATACTAATTAAATTCTTAAATAGAATAATTGTAAAGAATAACGCCCTCCACTAGCTACAGGTATTCACTTTCATTCCATACTGTATACTTTTTGAGAATGTTAGTGGCAGTATCTATAGATCCTGTTTTGTTGGTACATTATACAAAGATTATAAAGAGATAGTGAAGATTTTTTGGATTTTTGAAAAATATGAAATTTTAGTGCTGTTAGCATTAATTACATGAATATACATGTACAGTATTCCAGAATACATATTTAATGACACACCATACTATTGATGTCATATCTTCTAAATTTATTCATGTTAAAGTTTTTAGCTGGAAAGTTCAATACATTGAAAATGTTCAATGTCCATTTGAATAATAACCACATACTCGATTAAATACATGTAGCTATCGTAAAAGATGGTTCTGCGTCGACAATCGTCAATAGTACAACCTGTCCATCAGCAACATTTGATGATGGTGGTGTTTGCACATTAACGTGCACAGTACGGTGTCAAGGAAAGCTAAACGACATAAAACCTGAATGGATTTGTAAGTGAATTTCTGACTAATCCTAAACATAATCAACAAAGAAACATTACAAATGAGGCTATTTATAAAACATATTAATATTTTTACAATCATTAATTCAATTTTTTTTTGGATAAAGTGTGTTTTTAAAAATTCTCATAATGCACTAGGTATACGATTAGAAATTAATTGACCCAATGCTGGATGCAATTTTTTTTAAAAATACATTGTAGGCCTACATTCACTATCTAAAACGTTATCTGGTTGTTATTATGGTGTAATTTATTGGAAAAAAAATCCATTTCAAAGTCTAGCAATGACATTTTTAACGATATAAATTGTAAACATTTCTTTAAGGGCATTTTTGGAAATTTATTAGAAAAAGATGAAATGTGAAAGCTTTTGTTTCTTCCAATAATAGACAAATCAGTTGAGAATTCCACCGATTCTTATTCAATCCTAAATGGTTGGCATATAACACATTCCTCCGATGTTTATATGCTAAGTTTGGACTTGGAAGACTATAGGTCGGGCTTCTATATTGCCCAGTTGTCATGCTCTGACGGAGAATTAAGTTGTCCACCCTTGAACATATCTGCCAGTGAAGGTAGGCAAAACCATCTATTTTTCTGTAATTCTACTATTCAGCTGATTGTTTCATTGGCATTAAGATTCTAAGCTTCCGATATACTGGTATGTATATCGAAGATTATACAGTATACTATGTTCAGATTATACAGTGGATATAAAGTGGCCTTTCTCGTCTGAAAATATATAGGTGTTGCTCTGGGTTCTCCTTGCAATAATTCAAAAAATTGCTCAGTTCTAAATGCTGTATGTACTACTGACAAGAACCTATGTGATTGCCCGGCAGAAAAGCCTTTTCACGCTAATTTATCTAATCCATCTGCTTGCTTACCTGGTAATGTTTAATTACAGATTTTTCTATACATACGAATGTACATGAATATCAGTTTTGATGACTTTTGATTCTTATTATTGCATGCATAATTTTATAAAGTGGCCACTGCGGGAACAGAATGCCAGATTGATGAACAGTGCCAAGATGGAGACTTGGATTTGGCTTGTGAAAAGAAAAGAGGCAGGAATGTTGGTATTTGTTCATGCCAAGACCCTTCCTATTACCTCCGATACGATGACGATATGGACAAGTTTGTGTGTATTAAATTTGGTAATTGTTTTCTTTGTTAAATTGCATGTAGTTTTTACAAACCACTTAGTTATGAAACCTCAAGAAACAGGCCACACCAAGCAATCCTTATTTCTAAGCTTGCAAAAATGTCAACAGCAGGATTAAATTTTAGTTAGAATGAGATATATGTATTTAAAATATGCAGTCAAAATCGATTAGTGGAGATTGAAGTTGTGGATCTTTTGGAAAAGTGTTTTGATAAACTACACGACATATAGGAAATTGAACGTTTATATAGAAAAAAATCAAAAAAGCTTGGTTCGAAATTTTATCAAAAGTCATTATGCACTAGCTATTCCTCTATATCTCAGTGTTTCTCAAACTTTTCCCAAGGGGGTGCAGCATTCGGTTCAAACTTCCCCTGATTTTTAGGGATTTGATATTAAATAATCAATTCAAAAAATATAGTATAAAATCAAAGAGTTCGCCGTGGGTGACCATTTTTAGAAAAGTACCTCACCAATGATGAATTTCTGTCCGTTTTTATACAAAAAATGTATACAAATAATAATAATTCCAGGAATCACCAATAATACAATTTAGTGAACTTTCCTTAATAGAGATTTTTAATCGTGGGTTCCCGGATCCCTTGAGCAGCCGTGGACTTGGACAAGAAGTATCAAGCTGCCCGACGAGAGGTAATGCCTTAGGCAAATTTTACTAAAAATTATAATCAGAATATTTTAATAATAATGCCCTCTCTGTGAATATTATTTCAACAAATTACAGAATATCACCCATTCTAAAAGCCGCCGTAAATGCGAGCGTATACAATATTGCCTAACCACCCTAACCACTCTTGCCAAATTAAGCTATTCAGGGTTGTGGATTACAGTTTGAGAAACACTGCCCCATTTTGCTTTTCTTAGTACTTTATTTCTACACGTGTTCGTGTGCATACTTGAAGCAAACCAAATCCATATTTGTGAACCTTAATCAGAAAAAAATCAAATTTAAGGCACAACTTTCAAAAAGAAAAAAAATACATTGCTAATATTTCGATTTGTGCTAAAAGTATTTATGGAGCATTTGTACTTTTGCGAGAAATATCTACTTGCCATAAAAGAAAAGAAGGGATAACATTAAAATCAATGTTGTTGTTGTGTTAATTTCCCCAAAATAAGCTGACTATAAAAATGAATAATTTATTGATATCAGCTGCGAAAGTACAAATATTCCAAAACTTGTTTAAGCAATTTTTAGAAAGCATACGGAAATCAACATTCAGATAGAACAATTCCTAGATGCATTAAATGTCCCAGAATCAAAAAAAAATGCTATGATATTTTGCTGGAAATTATTATTTTGTAATTTTGTAAATTTATCTTTAAATATATCTGTTGCATATATGATAACTAATACATGTATAATACAATGTATACATATAAGCACTATTATTTCTATGTAGTAACATATGGCGACGACTGCTCAAGCGACAACGATTGTGATTGTTTAGATATATCCATGGAATGTGACTCAACTGCCCATTGCGATTGTGAATATGGTTATTACTACGATTATTACATCGACTTTTGTGTGTGTAGGTATAATTACAATGTATTACAAAATCGAACATTTGTGGGTGTACACTCTTGGTATAGTACGTGCTCCAGCATGAGCAAGTGGCCCGGCTTCGGTTAACAGCTCGTAAGCTGGTAGTGATTGCTGGCAGTTAGGGGCAGCTAAATCAGAAATTACGTTGGTAGGTTAGCTTAGGTTAAGTTAAACACATAAAAAACGAAAAGGATAAATTTTTATTACTAGGACTGGTGCCATTCATGTACATTGTATTATGAGCACTTTTGCAAATTGGACTATACCGAAGTTTATCCCACTTTTTTTCCGGAATAATCACTTAATAGTGGAGACATAACATTGTTTTGATTAAATATTACAGATAATCCGTGGACGGCATATTTAAGTGTCACTGCCGTCATTGGAATTGTGTTTGGCGTGATTCTTTTAATCATCTTAGTCGTGACCGGATTTGCACTCTGCCTACGCCCGTAAGTACATGTATTAAAGAGCATGGCAATAGTGTTAATACATATAATAGATTGCACCCCTTATCACATAGCATTTATGAAAATGCGTACAATCGTAATACCTGTACTTCAAACAAAATCTCAAAACTAGTCTGCGCAGGATAACATCAGAAAATCAACTTTAAAACCATGCACCTAATAAGTAGCTTCAAATATTTATGCTGAAATTGGGAGGGTCAAAAGTGGCGGTCATTTTGAAATGTCGCTTTTTGCCAGCAAATATTTCAACAAATTCTGTAAATCTAAATTACTAATAAAATTACCACGAGGACTCGCCCATGCTACTGTTTGAACCATAACACCATACGTAAAAGTACCAACAATATTCATCATAATCACAATTTATGCAGTAACCATCTCCAATTTGTTATACTCCATGAGACTTTAAGGACAAATTCAAGAGTTGAAGATAGTAAAAATATTTAAAACAAAACCATCCTTTATTGAAGAGAGCAACTAATTTTGCTCGTATACACGCTCGTAATTGTAACCAAACAAGTCCTAATTTTTCATTGATAATTTACTCCTTAACAGGAAGATGCTTCGTTCTCGTCCTGCTCCTCCACCTCCTACAACGGTTGAGAACCAGTTTTCAAGTTTCAACGAACCATCTGTTATATGGAACGCTGGACAAGAACCAACATATCCTGTGGATGGGCCACCAAATTACACTGAAGTAAGTACAGTAGTTTCTTGGCTTTTGAAAGAATTATAGCAAGTATAACCGATAAACAAAAGGTAGTATGATGGTTACATTTAGAATGAATGTTAATTAGAATAGGTACCTGCGCAGATATGTATACATTGCACTTCTAAAAGATAAGAAGCCATTGACGTGTGTCAACAATTTTTCTACAAATGTACAGTGTGCATGGAATTTATGAAACGCTTCCAATTATGTTGTAGGCTGGGGGTTTGGATTCTCCACCACCACCGTTCGAGAGTGAAATAGTCATAAAAACAAGATTGGAAGATCCTCCACTGGACAGCAGTAACAACAGTAACCCATTTCACCAAACACAACAGCAACAATGGTTTGATCAACCCAATCAACCTTCCCAAGTTCAAGAACAACGGCCAGACTTATACACGCCACAGTCAACACCATCTGAAATGCAACCAGAGTATGCGACCCAGGGACAACTGAATTCGAACGAACAGTTTTTCTTTCAAAACCCTCACTATCAATCAAATTTAGCATTCGAGGAAGACTGCTAAAAATACAAAAGTTACATTTTATAGTGGAATTTCCAGTTATCAACAAAATTAATTTACTTTTGTCAATTTAAACTTGTGAAAAGTTTGCAAGCAGTCATCTCAATCCACATGTATTAGTGATAATTATAAACGGGCCTTCTGATTCGTGATTTTTCGTTTGTTTTTAGGAATGCATTTGTTTAAACTTTATTGCTCACGATGGACGAGTATTTTTCCCAAATTTTGCCGTACCAATACACGTTCACGCACATATACATTACATCACTCGGGTTCACATATTTCTTATCTCGCTAGCTTAGAAAAACCTTTTTGGTAAACACTGCCATGGCGACGAGCGATGCGTGCATGTCAAAACGTTGAAAACCTTGTTATTTCGTCGCTATATTACGTCATTTGGGCGATTTTAAAAATCATCGAAACAGAGTGTAAATGAGTAAAAAATTGCTAACTAAAACGTAAACACATTCGACACGTGCGAATCTCGAATGGGCCAAACTAGTCATCCATGAATATTCACGCATTGACCCAACTAGCTTCATCACCAATTTCTCGCTTTTCCTTCTTTAACAATGGCGATTGCGATTGCGATGAAGATGAAATACTGTACTGAATTGTATGAGCCTGGAACATTTATCGTGGGGACAGTTTATATCGCCCCCAACTATGGCAACTATGGCAAACTATGGTTCGAAATTCGATCTGAAGTTCGTACTTGAGTCGAAGATGAGTTTGACAAGTTCGCACACCATTTCGAACTTGCCATACTCAAAGTCCATTCTCAACCAATTTATCGCAGGGACAATTTATCGCCAGAATAAAAACTAATTTAATTGTTATGTTAGGTTAGGTATAAGTTTGACACGTTACGAACTTGAGTATGGCAAGCTCCATTCGATCTGCACGTTCCATTCCATATCTCAAGATCGAACTTAAATGGGTAAAAGAACAGCCAACGAGGCCTTCCTCCCTCCTACAATAACAAAGCAAAAAAGCGAAGTATATCCGTTTCAATGCAAAAGCATGAAGCAGAAAAGCTAACCCAGTCGAATACGCGTATACATACTGTACAATATTTTAAAAATATGCAAAAAGGGTGTATTTTGCGATCGCATCTCTGTTCCTGTGTTTTTAGAAAACTGGAAAAGCTATTTGCTGAACTGAATCATTTCAGAAGCCTAAAGAAGCATTGGAAGAAAATGTATTCATATTTATTAGCATTGCATTCATAGAAATTTCCAAGCAGGTGATTTTAATCTTATGGGATTGAGCAACTTAACCACATCCCATACAGTTTTGTAAATTATTCCGCCCATGGGCCTGTAATGATGTTTGGTAGTGGACAGCTAAATATGTACACTGCATACCTTGACTGTCATACCCAACCAGCGTTTATAAAAAGTCTAATAACTTATTTCTTTTTATAGCTAAACTATAGAAATACTTTGCTGTGCAATTAAATGCAACTCAAGAGCTGCATAGCTTGCTTGAAGGTAAGATCAATGCATTGAGTATGTTTGAGGTTCATAGTTTTCTGGTGTTATGCAGAGGAAGGTGATATCCAAAAAGATGACTAGGAGACTAAGAGTTTAGTAACTGTTCAATTGCAATCATTTCTGGTGTATTTTAAGGATAGTTAATGCACCCTTTTCAGACTTGTTACTGGCCTCAATTAACACGTTTAAATGTGATAACATTATAATGAGTAATCTAATGTTATCAGTAAACTTTTATCACCAAAATGTGCTGTGTTTTAGAGATTTTGGACTGGGCCAAAATTACAAAGTGGGTATTTTTCACGATTGGATTTGGAAATTCGGGTGTGAGAAAAATGAGGTATTTTGTGCGTGTTTCACTCTTAATATTTATTGGCAAGATTATTGTTGAACAAATCGTGGAAGGAAATTCTGTAAAAGGTAAGGTTTAGTTAAGATTTGTGATAACAGTATGGGCACTCTACCAGCATTTGTTTAAAAAAAATGGCACTGCACCTTTTTGAAAAAAATGAAAGAGATGTAGCCCCATTTGCGATTCACATTAAAACTACCATTACAACTATAGATGTACAGTACCGTATAATTGGATTTGGCTAAACAATGTATTAAGGAGTCAGCACTGATAACCACAAACTGAAAATTTGAATACTCAAACATAATGAGGGCTAGCAAAATGGCAAGAAATTTTAAATTCATATTTCTGTGGAATGGGTTGCGCGCAATACTATTCAATGCCTATTACTCCAACAAATTAATTTCGAGTAATCATCTCAAAATGTGCAGTATTAGACGGAAATTCTTTATTGAAATCCATTGATTCATTTCTTAGGGATTAATTAATTAAAATAAGAATGACAAAATTGTAACTCAGGGTATCTATGGAAACGTCATAAAATTTACATTAGAAGCATGGAATTTTTGCCTTTGATTGATTCACAAAAGAAATATTTTTGTTAAAATTCATCATTTGTCAACCAAGTTTGCAAAAAATTTCGCCTACGACGTTTTTTTTTTGGCCAATGATAACACCATCACGGTGGCAGAGGATGTTTCTATAGTAAGTCATTGAAATGTCATGGCATTTGCGATATCAAATACAGTAGACATCCTGTAACTCAAAGTTGCTACCATTGAACTTTTTCATGCCCTCACCCCCCCCCCTTTATTGAGCAAAGCTCGGCCTCCAGGTACTGATAAGTAATATAATACGCATGTATACATGCATGCACTATTATTTCCATGTAGAAACAACATATGGAGACGACTGTGAAAGCGACGACGATTGTGATCAATTTATGGAATGTGGCTCATATGGCCATTGTGATTGTGAAGATGGTTATTACTTCGATTTATTCTACGAAAGTTGTGTGTGTAGGTATAATTACAGTGTATTACAAAATCTGAACATTTGTGGGTGTACTTTGGTATAGTACGTGCTCCAGCATGAGCAAGTGGGCCAGCTTCTGTTAACAGTTCGTAAGCTGGCAGTCATTGCCTTGCGGCTGGGGGCAGCTAAATCAGCAATTACATGTACATTGGTATAAGTATTATGGTATAAAGGATTAATTTTGACAACTAGTACCGGTGTCATTCTAGTATTTTAAACAAGCAGAGTTGAGGTACATGTATAAATACATTGCCGAATGAGCACATTATACTGTATAGGACATGGACTATACTGAAGTTTAACCCATTTGTACAAGCTTGTATGTACCTGAAATATTTACTAAACAGTGCAGTCATAACGTTGTTTCGATTAAATATAATAGCTAATCCGGGGACGGAAAATTTAAGTTTCGGTGCCGTCAGCGGAATTATGATTGGCGTGTTTCTTTCGCTCGTCCTCTTCGTGACAGCCCTTGCATTTTGCCCTTGCCGGTACGTACATGTATTAAAGAACATGGTAACAGTGACTTATGTTAATACATGTAATGGATTGCCCCCCTATCACATGGCATTTCTGAAAATGTGTACAATCATAATACGTGTACTTCAAACATAATCATCAAAACTAATCCGAGCAGGGTAATATCAGAAATTCAACTCATGAATATAATAAGTAGCTTCAAACATTTTATGCTAAAATTGGGAAGCCAAAAGTGGCGGTCATTTTGAAACGTCGCTTCTTGTCAGCAAATACTTTGATAAAATTCTGTAAATCTAAATTACTAATAAAATTACCACGAGGACTCGCCAATGTTACCGTACTGTTGGGGCCATACCACCAAACGTGAAAGTGCCAACAATATTCTACATAATCGCAATTTATGCAATATCGTTTCTAAATTCCATAACTACGTGAAAATGAATCTACATTTAGTTGGTTCATCGTAACCATCTCTAATTTGTTATACTCCATGAGACTTTAAGGAAAATTCAAGAGTTAAAAATAATAAAAATATTTAAATGAAACCATCCTTTACTGATTAGAGCAACTAAGTTTGCTCATAAATACGCTCGTAATTGTGACAAAACAATTCCTAATTTTTCGTCGATAATTTATTCCTTAACAGAAAGATGTGTCGTTCTCGTCCTGCTCCTCCACCTCCACCTCCACCTCCAACAACGGTTGAGAACCAGTTTTCCAGTTTCAATGAACCATTCGTTATATGGAACGCTGGACAAGAACCAACATATCCTGCGGATAGGCCGCCAAATTATATTGAAGTAAGTACAGTATAGTTTCATGGCTTTTGATAGAATTATTACAAGTAGAAATGACAAAAGAAGGTAGTATGAAGTTTACATGTAGAATGAACTAAGAATGTCAGCTAGCATGGATACATGCGCAGATACATTGCATTCTGAGAGATGAGAAGCCATCTTCAAATTTATGCATGGAATTTAAGAAATGTTTCCAATTATGTTGTAGGCTGGGGGTTTGGATTCTCCACCACCTCCGTTCGAAAGTGAAATAGTCATAAAAACAAGATTGGAAGTTCCTCCAATGGACAGCAGTACCGACAGTAACCAATTTCACCAACCACAACAGCAACAATGGTCTGACCAACCCAATCAGTCTTCCCAAGTTCAAGAACAACGGCTAGACTTAAGCACGCCTCAGTCAGCCCCATCTGAAATGCAACCAGAATATATGTCGACTGCGACATCCAAGGATCAACTGAATTCAAACGAACAGTTTAGCTTTCAAAACCCTAACTCTCAATCAAATTTAGCATTCGACACAGATTGCTAAAGATACAAAAGTCAAGTTCAATTTCAACTTGGAAAAAGTTTGCAAGCAGTCGTCTCAATGTACATGTATATGCATTAGTGATAATATAAACGGGCCTGCTAATTCGAGATCTTTCGTTTGTTTTTAGATCAACAAGGGCTTAGTGGAACACTGGTACGAATTTTACTAGATTTTTGTTATGCACATTAAAACAATGAATGAGCCAGTATTTTCACAACAAATCACATTGCAGATAGAATCATTACATAATGCATGTGTATAAACTTTATTGCTCACTTTATGTACATGTATGTGCAGTGAAAATGGACGAGTATTTTTGCCAAATTTTGCATACGATAAAAGTACACGTATCTTACATCACTCGGGTTCAAGTATATTTGTTATCTCGCTAGCCTAGAAATACCTTTTTAAAAACACTGCGGCGGCGGCGAGCGATGCGTACATGTTAAAACGATAAAAACCTTGTCCGTTTCGTCGTTTTTACGTCATTTAGAGGATTTTCAAAATCATCGAAGCAGCGTTAAAATGAGTGAAAAATTGCGCCAACTAAAACGTAAAAACGTGCGACAAGGGCGAACCTTGAATAAGCCAAACTAGTCGGAATTTTCATTCTGAGACAATGGCGAATGCGATGAAGACGGCATTTTATGAGCCTGCCCCGTCAGTACGTGCCGGGGGTGCCAATCCTAAAAAATAATTGTTAATTGAAATTTACTAATTGGTGTGCGCATCCGTAAATGACTACCAAAACCGGTTTTTGAGGTTTTGGTAGTTATTTGCTCACGCGCACATCAATTAGTCAAATTCAATTAAGAATTATTTTTTAGGATTGTCACCCCCTAATGTCATCGAATTTTTGCAACATGTTTTTTTGCGAAAACTAATTCATAAGTTGTGCATTTCGTTGCACATTTTATTAAAAAAAAACCTGCCTGTAATCTTATATATGAAAAGAAAAACGCCGTAGGCGAAATGTTTCGAAAACGCAACCAGAAATCCAAAAATCTGATGTTTTTGACTTTTTTTCCAAAGAGCAATTATCTGGTTTTTTCACATTTTTTCCAAAGAGCAATTATCTGGTTTTTTCACATTTTTTTCCCGTGCGATTATCTGGTTTTTCACATTTTTTCACATGGAAATAGCTGATTTTTTTTTCAAAAGAAATAATAACTATAACAGTGCATCTCAAACTCCTGGATGCGACCCACCTACAACATTGAGAATGACGTAGGCGAATTTGTTTTACTTCGACCAAAATAAGATTCTTATAAATAGTAGTCTTCAAAAGAGCGCCGCAGGCAATTTTTTTTTAAACTTAAATAATAATCAAATTTTAGTACGTTTTTTTATGAAATTAAAGACCCAAATGGTCGGGAATTCCTCAGTTTTCAGCTGGATTTCTTGTGAAATTCATTTCCAATGTATTTTTCACATAAATTGTCATTTTTACCCAATTTTTAACATTTTTTCATATTTTTCACACAAGGGTATCCATTTTTACATTTTTCGCACTTTTTCACACTTTTTAACAAAATTATTTGCAAAGCCAAACCAAAAATGGGGGATTTTAGCTGACATTTCTACGAACAAAAAATGTGTTTGGTAATATTGATACTCACCAAATAACGCCGTAGGCGAAATTTTTTTAAAAGGAATGGCAAAAATGATCGATTTTAACGGACTTGAAAAGAGCGTCAACAAAGGATTGAGGGGTTCGGTCCCTACCAATTTATTATGGGGGGGGGGGGGGGGCGACGGTTCCGGGGCCCATAGGAGTTGGCGGCACTGCAAACACGACCTTCCTCCCTTCTACGATATACTGTACATGTACATGTATAGCGAAGCGAAGTCTATCCGTTTCAAATTCAATGCAAAAGCATGAAGCAGAAAACCTATCCAGTGTTCTTAATAGTAAAAAACGTATACATACTATACAACAAGAGGTGTATTTTGCGATTTAAATCTTGCAGAATTCTGCACTATTAGATGACTGATCACAGTTTAACCAATATGAATTGACGATCATTAAAGTAACGGGATGCTGAAATAATCTCTCATCCAAAACGTCATACATGTAATGTAGTTGTGACAAGAATTTGGAAGTTGCACTAAGGCCTAAAGCGAAATCAGGCGATATTTGGGAAAGAAGGTAATCGCAACCACTGGTTGATGATACACAACCATCATCCCGTTTGATTTTTAATTACCGGTCATAATTAAGATAAAATTCATTCATCTCAAACATGGACTTTAGAATTACGAATTTTTTAAATTATAATTATGGTCGATTAAATCCAATTCCTTTAAATTATCTCATCAGATTTACACCACATCATCAATCACGAGCAATTTTATCATTTTAATCAATCATTAATTTTGATTGTTTTCTAATCTGTTTTCTAATCACATTACATACCTAAAATTCTTTTCTATTCAATAAAATGTAATAAAATTCTTTTGTAATAAATCATAGTTGATTTAACATTTCAATAATTTTAATAATGTATTTTCTAACTTATTGGTCTATTTGAAATATTCAAGCCTGATGAGAATAAGGCCTATCCCATTGCAATTTGGCAACTAAATATATAAACACACATACTAGTATATAGATGTATATACGTGTGTACGGCTCATTTACTATATGTAATTTCTTTTAATAAGTTCGGCTCAACTTTGTGAACTTTTCTGGCTTCTCAAAGCAGCCTACCAAGGCCGGAGCTGGGCGACTTTGTAAGGCGACAGGAGAGTAACTCTCGAGAGGAGTAATCAGACTACAAAGAAGCCGGGGTTAGCCTCGTGCGCCAAAGCCCTCGAAAACGCACTTGTAGACTGCAACGGACACCTCATACAATCCAAACGATTTCGACAAACAGAAAATAACATTAGCCCATAGAAATATATCATGTGCCATAGTCGGTCTGCCTTGATTTCAAAAGTTATCAGGGCCCTATTCCACAAAGGTATGGAGTTGTTCTTGTACATGTACATGTACATTCTGAACAGTAGGTATAATCCTCTATGGAGTATAATCCTTTTTACCCAGGTGGACCATATACACCAGAAATGGGTACTAACACTATAGCAAAGGGCAAAAACTGTACCAAATTAAAATCTGGATGGTGTCCCATTAAAAGTTGTTTCTAGCACGAAATACTTGGGGATTACCATCACCGCGGACATGCGCTG
>JAQGAF010003733.1:0-16487 GCA_034687865.1 Kryphioiulus occultus
AAAAACGCACTGCGCATGCGCGAATTGGGCTGCAAAATTACTCTGCTGAGAAACTGCTGCCTGACTGAGTACCCCTACTGTTTTACAGCAAACTGCAAAATCGAGCCATGTTGATTTTTTAAAGATAGAATCGAATTCTTCATTGAAGTGAATGTCGATTTTAATTCGAAGTTTGGAATGTCAGATATAGATGACATGTAATATTCTTCAACGTGAGGCAGTTAAAAACAAGTGTAAAAAGTTTTAGAGGCTTTATTTAATCCCGTTTCTTTGGACCACCCTGTACACATATTCGTAAAAGCAATGTATGAAAATTTATTTTTAGGAAGGTCTTCTCCGTACGCTTGTGGGCTGTTATAGTATTTTCACTATTCTGTATACCGCACTACAAATGCCAATATTAAGTTTTTTGCAGGCTTTACAGTAGAGAGATAAAGACATTTTTGATAGGCTCCTATAGAAGCTTTCATAGAAAGTCGTGTGCAGTGGTGTTTTCAATTTCATTCCCATGATATTATAGTAGCAAAGTTCGAATTATCCAGGCACACTTTACTACAACTTTCACCCTTTCATGGGCGAATATTGCTGATCTTTTCTTGCAAATAAAACGAGCTATACCGTCCCAGAGTTTAGCATCGAATTTACACGAGTTTATTAAAAGAGCGAATAATGCTACAGAGTGTATATTTCATTCTGAGTTACTACTACAGTTTACGGAAGATTGGAAGTATCTGTGGTTGTCCTACGTGCAGCCGTCGCTTTTTTTATAAAATCTACAACATGATGTCTGTGAAGGTGCATCTGGCATTTCGGGATTTTATTATACGCGCATTAATACGTCCTAGAAAAAAAGGGGTGAATATTTCCTGCCGGTGAATTATTCAAAAGCCTTGATTCGAATATAACGTCGGCTCGATTATTTACATAAAAAAGGCATCCTTTTTGTCTCACACATTCCCATAAAAAATCCCGAATAACGTCCGCAGGCATCTCCTATAAAGTAGTAAGGATTTATTGCCCCCGGAGAATATTTTGTAACATGTGGCATTTCACTCGGGTCTTCCTATACCTAATACGCATCGCATTTGGTAAATCTGCAATTTTTTACTGAAAACGTTTCGTGCCTACTCGGGTGTATATCAGAACTTATTTCCAGTATACGGTAAATAGCATGTTCAAGTCGAAATTCTAGGGGCACCTTTCGCCCTATTTATATGTACATAAATTCATGGGGGCTAGTCGATGCTCGTTTTAACAACACCACTAAATACGCGCCATTTTCACCATCAAATATCGCACTGACTTACACGTACATGTATTTATACGTACAGAGTTCCCGCAGCTTTTGCAACAATAACCTCTGACTTTCCCAGGTTTTTCAAGTTAAATTTTCTATTTTAATTCCCCTGACCTTTAGAGTTTCTCATCAACCAATAAAAAAAAGTAAAACACCTGCTCTACAACATAAATAATGTTTCTAAACAATATGGCCGTTAATAAGGACGATGCAATTTTAGTACTTGTAGAACATAGAAATTTTCATTTGGATTATTCGGAGTTTTTTTCATTGTGCAATGAGCAACTTCACCAAAAAAGAAAAAAAAATCACGGTACACGCCAAAATCGATATAATTTATGAAATACCTTATGGGTTGAAATTACAATTAAAAGTTAGGAAATCCCCTGACTTGTTGAGAATTTTTCAAAATTACCCTGACTTTCCAGGTTTCTCAGTCAGTTACAAATCCCCCGAGGATCAGAGTGAGGGCTTCTCCTAACGGCTCGTAAGCTGGCAGTGATTGCCTGGCGTTTAGGGGCAACTAAATCAGACATTACATTGTTAATTTAGTTAAGTTAAACATAAAAAGCACAACAAATATGCCAGTTACAACAATTAAAAAATCGATGGAATATGTTTGCATTTTCAATTTTCATTTTTTTTAAAATAACGTCAACGTGTATTAAGCAGGAAAGGCGTTCAACACCGATTTCATCGTCGTGGATTTTTCGTAAAAATTCCTTAATTGATATCGAATTCCGGTCCGGATTCACCATTAATGGGAAAAAGGTAGTTTACTTAAGGCGTCAACTCTGCTGTCTAGGATGACATTTTCTCTCGAGCCCTGCCCTGGTCATCTGTCAAATATATTGTGTGTGCTCTTTTGTGACAGATAAGCAATAACTCTCTGGATTCGTGAGTTATAATATACCACGAGCATCAGTGGTGAGATTTCTCTATGACATTCACTAAATTGGGTGCCAATGTTAAAATTGCACAAACACTATTAATCGATGTCATTATAAGTATCGTAGAATGACTACAAGATTTTGACCTTATTATCTGTGTACATTCATGAAACTCGGACCTTAACGAATCTGCACCATGCAGTTCGAAAGCAGATTCATTTGATTGATTTCAGCATCATCTCAAGTGTCAGAGTGGACGTGTGGTTGCGCATTTCACGGATGGCAGTTAGGCTAACGTTTGCAAATGCGCGGTTTTCAAATTGCACCGAGCCCCAGTGGATCCAATGGCGGCAGTCAAGAGATCAAAAGCATCAAGTAATAGTCAACATAAGATCGGTCAATAAACGGGTCTGCAGGTTGGATGCTGGGGGATAACGGATAGGCGAGCATCGAACCGGATATCTAATATGCAGATGAGATGGGGAAAAAGAGAAAAGAGCACGACTGAAGAGATAGCAAATCCACGTAGACGAGTATGAGGCTATTTACCAAAGTGGGGCCAGTATATTAAGTATCAAGCTCGGTATTAAATTTACCTTATCTTCCCAATTAATCAACGATGAGGAGCACTCTGCAGGCTAGTATCCTGTAATTAATTTGACGCCCCATCATCACCCAACAACAACTCAGAGAAAATGAACAACCACCAGATATAACCATACCTCGCTTTACGGCCTAGATAGGGTCTTAGAAGGCAGGCCGTACAGCGAAATGCTGCAAGAGGCATGCAAACCCATGTTACTTCAGCAGGATAAGTTCCAATTTCACGAGAGAAAAAAATTTTTAAAATACATGTTCAGGCATTGCACACAATGAACATCGTGCAATCTTGAAGAATAGTTCTAATCAGAGCCTCAAGATTTGCATGGCAAACTGTGCATAACTACAGTATTTCTGCAGTTGTGGATGGTCCTGGTTGCCAAAAATGATCAAAATTCAGTTGTTTTGACATGTTTTTGTTTACTTTTGAAGCTTTTTGTAGCACTTTAACACTGCGTTCTTCGTCAGGATCAACTTGAAGAACGCAGCATTAAGTTTATTGAGTTAAACAGAAGCGAAACAACAAAATTTGGACCAATGTTTTAAAACGGGGCCATCCTCAACTACAGATTGTGATGATAACAGGCATAAGATGTGACTCGGAGAGCTTTCAAACTACTCGATTAATTAGCACAAATGTGACATCAGGTATCCCCGTTTTGCTATGACCTATGGCCCGTAATGGTTGTTACAGCAAATATTTTGTCTGTAAAGCGAAACATTGCCATAAATCAAAAAGGCCGTTATAGCGAAAAGCCGTATAACGATCGGCCGTATTAAGAGGTACTGGTGTACTAGAAAAACGATACATTGGATGAGAGAACTTGCCATGGGGTGTTGATAGTTTAACACTTAAGCCGGTTTACAGAAAATATTGAATTCAGCTTAGCCCGAAGACCATTCGTTGGGCATGCAGATAAGGAGACATAAAAAGATAAGCCTGGAGATGAATTCGAGCCGAAATAACATAATGAGGATAAAAGCGATAGCTGGAGCTGCGACTGGAAATACCGCAGTTATTGCCCAGATAGCCCTAGCTATCTACAGAAGTTACTAGGGAGATTTTGTTCGCTGAAAACTGAGATAATGACGCATAAAGTGCAACATGGTCTTAACGTTCACTACTTCATTTCCTGACATGCTCACGTACGTGTAACAATGCACCCCTAGCATTCGAGGCGCATCAAAAATAACGCCAAACATACACGTACATGTACATGTGCAGCAGAGGAAAGCGCAAAAAAGCCAATTTATCGCTCATAAGCTATCCGAATGAAATACGAAAACACAACGCCAACTGACATCGAATGCCAATGACTTTTCCAGGCGCATGCAGCAATGAATCCATGCATGCTGTTTATATTTGAAATCCAAACAGAAAATGCAATTAACCTAATAGTGGAATCCATTTGCAGCTATTATAAAATAAGAAAGGAGAAAAAACCCGAATATAGAACACAAATTTCATATATAATGGAACAGCAAATTTAAATTTAGTTTTTAAATTGACAACTTAAATCATTATTAATTTCTTCCACAGAAATGCTTGCTATCTCTCGACTTTAGCGTTATTCAATGACTAGTTATATGAAATGGTGAATTTCCCTGACTTTTTCAATGTAAATCCATTTTTCCTGACTTTTCCACACTTTTCCAATTTCGTTGACAATTCCAGGCTTTCCGGGTCTCGGAAAACCCAGCTACAACCTTAGTATGTTTTTGGGCGTCAGCTACTTCATAAACAATAGGTTTTAATTAAAAGTGATATTAATCGTTACTTTTACTGCAGCATACAGGGTGAACTAATGTGGTGGACTGTAATCATAAAACAATTGAGTGGTTAATTTATTACCATTTTGGGTTGTCGGGTAGTAGAAATCTTATGGATAAAGATCAATTTCGAGGAGCAACAACCCTGGAAAGGTGGGTAAATATTTTTTGCTCAAAAGGGATACAATCTTTTCACGAGAAATAAAATCCCTGGTAAACCAACAAAGAAAGAAAACGCCACAACAATGGGGAATATCAAATATCTTTACTGGTTCCTGACTGTTGCAAAAATCGAAATTGGAATTGTATTTGGTCCATACGTGTCTAGTTCAATGCCATGCAGTTGATAGGCTCGATGCGGGTTTCTGAATTACAGGCCCATGTCATTGTATTTCTGCACATCTGGATAAAAGCATGAACTACGATTATGGCATTTATTAATATCTTATTTCAAGTGAATAAAGTGGCCAAAATCACTCCCTGCATCTGAGCTTGAATGTCCAGCAATGTTTCTATTCTGTCCAGAAAGGCTAACGAAGATCGAAACATCGAAAGATGTATATCAGCTTTAATGAAAAGCGATTAAATTTCGCAGAACAAAATTCGCCCCAAGTTTGAGGTTTTCCAAGGGATCGATTTATTAGACACATCTCATTAAACGTAATTTATAAAGCGGTCAGTGAATATTCAGTAGGAAGTCAAGCGGTAAATGTTAAAAGCGAAAATACCAGGGCTTTGTATCTTGCCAAGTTTCGGACCTAATAGATCAACGGAAAGCCAACATTAGGAATTTCCAATAAAAATGTCACTTTAAAACAACTCGCTGACTTCCTTCACTGAATCAAGCGCCAGAAACCTAGAGGAAATTGAGGAAGGGAAAAAAAAAATCCAGACCTATAAGTCTTTAAAACAACGAAACTTTTCAGAAATGCCCACCACCTCACACAGTGACATTTCCGTTCCTAGCGAAGGCTAAATATATAAAATTAATAGCACAGAAAGAGCAGATCCATGATGGAAATATGGATCGTGTCCCTTAAAACGTTATAAAAGAGCATTTCTATTGGATGGCGAGATTGCGCCATTGCCGCTGAGCCACATGCATCGATTCGTTTAATACTTTGCACCAAAAATGAGAGTAATAATTTACCTGACAAGTCGAGTGAAAACCTCAGTTACTACAGAAATCGAAGAGAGCCAACCATTAAGTTGTCGCACCAACCAAAGACAAAATAAAGTTTATAAAAGTTTTCCCATAAAAACAAAAGTATTAAAAAAAGCAAAGAGCCTATACTCACGGCCATTTCTCATTCCCGTCATCATTTACAAAATGTAAATTTTTAATTTTTATCATCGCAATACTGTACCACAGAAAAAAGATTTCATTTTAAATAATTTGCCCAATTATGTACTTCTCATTGCAATTGGATGAAAAGGTAAGACTAACGAGAATGAGAGTTGGACACTTGAAACTGCATTTCATTTTTTCAATGCAGACTCAGCAGACATTTCCAGTCCAACAGGCTGTGGTATTTCATTGCAGCACATTTCGATCCAATTTGCAGTAGCATCTTACAATTCGTATAGATGCAGAATGTAGATTACTGGCAAAAACATACCTTATAAAGTTGCTCAATGCTGGTTTCAACATGTTGGTAAATGGTGTGATATATAATAATAATAATAAATGAATACATGAATAATAATAATTGAATTGAATATTCAGTCCAGTCATTATACGCGTACAACATCGATGTTGATTGTATTTGTGGGGAAATAAAGGTATTACCATGATATGATGTAATGTTCTGTAGGTTGTCAAGTAATGCTTACAGGTATGTACTGATACGCATACATGTATAAATTACCTAAGTTTATTTCAATTTCAATACAGTCGAGTGCATCAAAGCATGTCGGAGAAGTTTGCTGTCCAACACTGCAGGACCAACTCTGGAAATCCAACAGCGTTCATTGAATCAGGTGTAAAACCATTAGATTGCACCAGGGAAGACAATCTGATAATCTCCACAACTTACAGAACAATCCTTATTAAGTAACCGCTCGACTTTTGCGAGAGAATAATGTCTTTGTCACTGCCTGTCTAAAAAGGGGGGATTGCGGCTCCTCGCAACGCCACCCCCGCCATTTGCTCTCTCCTTCAGCTACATTTCTCTATACTTTCAAAAGACGTAAAAAGACGAGGAAGATAATAATGTCATCTTAGGGCCAAGAAGAACTCAATCACAATGATGCCGCCGCCGCCGACGATGATAGCTATAGTCTATCACTATATCCGCTAGGAACCAGCATCCAGCACCAACCAAGCAGGGCAAGCAGCTAGCTAGCTGAAGGCCAGCAGGGTACTTTACTAAATCCTAGCTTAGTGCTTGCCAGTGCTATCTGCTTGCCTTCGAAATTGCACGTGGCTGCCCAAGCAAACTGGATAGCGTAGAAAATTAGTTGGGATTAAGGAGGCTGAGCCTTCCTTGGGAAACACTGATTTATAGTCATGAAAAGTATTTTTAATAACGGATATTTTACGTTTGTTGCTGATACCACGAGGCGCCATCAAAATCAATACGCGGAAAAGCCGTGGCTGCGTCTTTCTGTGTTTGTCCAGATTTTTCGGAGTTTGAATTTGCCGCTCGAATATACGAGCGTTGATTAGTTGAATAGCGTCACGTGCCCATGCGCGAGGAAGCGACGCACGTGATAATAATGGCAACTGCATAACGCGAGATTCCCTATAGGGAGTGCGTTCCGTATTACAAAACAAAACAAAAAAAAACAATTGCATTTATTCAAGATGGCGTAAAATGCCAACTTTTCAGTTGCATCTCAACGAAAACGGCCATTATTTTAAAAAACGATGTTTAAATTGTACTTTCGCAAACATCTGTAATTTTACGTTTTTCAAGCGCAATGTAAGTTATCGTGCACGTAGCTGTACTTAAAAAAGTACTCGCAAGTATTACACATTCATGATACTGTTAAATAATACTCGCGCGTCGAAATCTAATACAAACTTTAACAGGCTAAGGCAGACGGAAAAAGTGTATTAATGGCAGTCAAGAAGTTTTGGCTGAGCAGTAAAAAGACAAGAGAGTTTGCGCAATGTATTTGTATTCCCCCTCCTCCTCCCCCGCAAAAACTGGAAACACGCAAAGCACTCAAGTAATAAATGACTGCCAATAAGCGGGGATAGATTTTCGTTTTTGTTCATTATAAATTCAGAATGGCTTTTCTATGTAAACAATTTTCTGAATAAAGCAAATACTGAGGGGAACATCAACAACCAAAATAAACTGCAGGCTTCGATATACAATTCCATTCAACATTCGCTGGTGAGATCATGTTTCTGTTTCTTTTTAAATTACAATGAACGTCAACAAAATTGTCTTCTGTCACCAATGTAATGCTTTCGGTTGCGAGGCCTGACAAACCAAAAGCTTGGCAGATGTCCACGTGTTTGCCAATCATAAACGACGAAAATCATAACGTTAAACCGCTAGAAGGTCTACGTATGCAAACAGGATGGTGGACGCTAACATAACGAAGTAAAAAACACACAAAAATGGATCCTACAGCTAAGGAAATTGGGAAAAACCGTCGAACTACATTATATATAAATGAATTGCGCTGAATTTCAGTTAAAATTACAATGCATTTGTGGAAGAGGACAAAAAATCCCATAGAAATTATGCTTTTTTCCACTATGTAGACTTAGGAAATACTTTCAAGTTTATTGTACTATAGCCTCTTATAGCCTCGTATAAACAGAGTGAAGAAAAGTAAAGAAGCATCCTCATAAATCACATAAATACTTTTCTAATCAGTCAAAGCAAACCATGTTTTACAGTATATGCTCCAACTGATAAGCATTGCGAAGAGCGTTGCAGCGACATCAGCGGTGGCACCACAAGCCTTGGCAACAACATCCAAAAGCTAATCTAAAAAGATTCTTAAACTTTCCTTTGAGCATGACCAGTGTAGCCACAATGTTGTTAAGAGTTAAAGACACTATACAAGCCGAGATTGATTTTGAAGTTGGGCTGCTAGAATCTAATGGAAAATGCTATTACAGTGAAGAAGAGAAGGGTAAATTTCAATCAGTTAAGGGAATCTCATCGACTTGTCTTTATCTTTCCTCAGCACACCCGTTTAATCTACAGAGCCTGGACTCCCAATAAGTTTTACAAAATTTGTAGCACTCAACGGCTTTAAAAATTCGGTCTATTTCGCTGTATTGACGCTGACAGTTGCTTTGATATTCCGCGGAGGTGAGCAAAGAGTGGAAGCTGCACAGAACCCTCGATAATCAGATTTTTCTTACAATCTTATTACGTTATTAAGGGAGAAGAAAACAAAGCGTTAGTTTTTAAGTCTGCAACGTCTCGTTAGCCCAGCCTAAACTGCTAACTTAAATTTGAGCGTGTTCGTAGCTGTGTTTTAGCACTTCAGAGGCCAGACAAAGATTTCCTTCAATTTCGAGAAGCAATCCCTCAATCCCTTAGGGAACCTTTCAGACAATTACGGGATATTTTAAAATCATGCATTTAACAAGAAGAAATTGGTATGTTCTTCAATATCATTAGAAACACTTCAAAAAACCAACATATCTGAGAAGGACAACTCGCAAAGATGTCAAGTAGAGAAAATAACTCCACTGAAAACACCAATACTGCGCCACAAATAAATGATCGATTTGGATGACATATGAGCATACATGCACAAGTATGCGTTGGCAGCATTACATTTGTAGATGTACAACTTTTAAGGATATCCATAAGGCAAAATGGATTTCTCTGAATAAACAAAGAATACCCTATACATGCTTACATGTAGATGTAGCTCTCCATTCAATGTCCTGTCAAAAAGCTATATCCATTGATGTCCCCAAGTAAATTTACAGGTCATCTACCAGAGTTGATGTGAAATATTACTACCCATCAGTCAGGATTCTGCATGTATAACCAGCCACTAGATTGCTATACCGCTACTTTATAGATGTCAACATTGAAATAGCCATTGAAACAACCACTTTAACAGGTGCCAACACGAATAAACATCCACCAAGTAGAAGTTTTCAATAGCAACTGATGTATCAATTGGTACAAGCAATGTCAATATCAAGCATTCCATCTTGTATCAATGAAATCAATTTATATTAACAAATCCTCATTAACCCTTTCAATTAGCTTAGAGATGATATTAAATTCTAAGGAGAATGTCAACATGTGTTCCTACCTGAACGTCTTCTCTGGTCATCCTAGTCCCAGTTTTGCCGACAAAAATATCGTCGATGTCGATGAGGATGAAGCGTTGCAAGGAAATGCTTAGTTTGCCATGAGATAAATAGGAAAGAGCGTCCAAAAAAAGTAGCCGGTGCAACCAAAACCTGAAGCCATTGCCGAAGAACACCCTCTGGATGCCGTCCAAGGTACCTTGGTCCTTGAAAGAAAAACCGTTTATTAATATCGTGGTCTTGACGCTAATACGCGCATTTCATTACCTATTTGCATTCATAAAGCTCGCTGAGAGGGTTACATAGTGCTAACGAAGAGAGATAAATGAAATGCAATTTAATTAAATCAATAAGGGAAATCAATGCCAAGACGTCAAGAAATTAGCTCGGCGAATCCTAGGAGAAATACCAATACCGCTGTACGTTTCATTGCTGCAAGAAATTCAACGTTAACGGCATTCGTCGGTAAAATGCAAATATGTTCGACAATGCGCAAACATGGGTGGCAGTGTTAACAGCGATGGAAATTTGCATGTTTTAATTCCATTTAGAACTTTTAAGGCAAGGTAGTGGTGGTGGACCGGAGGAGGGAATGGGGAGTTAGGAGAGAATGAGATTCCATTTAAAAGTCAAATGTTCCCTCAGCGACAACTTACTTGGATTACGGTGATGTATTTTGCCTTGTTGTTGCCATCCGACGGCGCTTGTTCAATCGAAGCTGCCTTAGCGAGGGCTAAGGGAATATAAGTGGAGTGATTGGGCTGAAAAACGGTCCAATCATCCCCCGATAGCTTGCCTTGCACGGTTTCGCCTGCCCTCGTAACTCGCAATATTGGAGACGATGGATTTAGCTGGCAATCTTTGACAGCCATGTTTGTGTGGATGTATAATGGAAAGCCTGAAGAATATAAAAACAACGAAGTTATAAAAAAAGCAAATGAATGACAATGTGAATGGCGTGCAGGGAGGCATGTCTAGCGATCGAGGTTGTCTCAGAAATGACATTTTCATTGAAAATCTATTTACTGCCATAGTCGCTTTCCCATGAATTAAACGTTTCGTACCAACAAGTAAAGTAGCATCAAGGTACACCAGGGTAGCAGACAAATTTCAAGTTTTGAAGCTTAGGACATTGTCGGCGAAAACTTAAGGGCTCTCTTAGGACTTTTGAAAACAAATTAAGTATTATTTTTTTGATTTTTCAAACAGTAATTATTTTAGAATGCAGTATTTCGATCTTCATTAGAGTGTCCACTGGATTTGGTACTGCAAATTTCATGAATTTTCCATGACTTCAAAAATTTTTCAATGCGTATTAGAAAATGGGGAATACTTTCAGAAACATTTTGTACCACTAATGATGACATGATTATTCAATATTGGCCAAATAGGGTGGCGGATTTTTATTTTGTGAATCAATCAAAGGCAAAAATTCCATGACCCTGATGTAAACTTCACGACTTCCATGCCCCGAATTTAATTTAATGACACTTTCGGGACGTCCATGACCGACGTCCATACACACACTGTTTACTCATCCCTATGATACAATATATAAAAAAGTGGGACCGCACTGCACTTGGGCCAAGCAAAAGGCTGTCAGCATTTCAAGTTAGTGCAGGTAGTCTGACAACACAATGTATATTGCGTTATAGGACCTTTTTAATATTTAGTGCTTTTTTAGGACTTGTCTGTCACTCTGGTACATGCATGTCCTGTTTGAAAATCAGGTCACTAAAACGAAATTCGGCTTCAAGGAGCTCCTAATGCAACAAGTATAAAGCCTCTCTTTCTGTAATTTCTTGAATAATCATTGTGTAAGGCTAAATTTAAACGAAAGGCATATTTAAACAATTTCTTGCATTGCTGCTACCAGTGGATCGTCTTTAACATGCGTTTAAATGTGAATGTGCTATAAGATGAAAAAAGCGGAAGCACTCTAACAATGCCATTCCTCACCACCTGCAGTCCTATGCCATCAAATAGGTTGCTTTGGTACAATAACCTGGCTGTAGAGATCAATAATAAATGCCCTTCGAGTCAAACGAAGATCAACAGGAAAAAACAGCCTCACCTTTAAGTTGAGCTCCAATCAGGCTTTCTTCTTGCTGCGGTGTAAACCCAATCATGCCAACTTTGTACTCTCGGCAATATTTGTTGAGCAAATCTCGATTCCAGTTGTCCATGTTGAAGTAACGGTCGTAATTCTCAAAAATGATCACGGAGTACTTGCCTTTGTCCAAGTTGGTCAACAACGGAAGGCTTTTTCCCGCAATCTCGAGTTTATACCTGAAAGGAAAAAGATCAAGAAGCTGAGTGCAATCCTGCATCTTTATGGGCGGCTGGGTTTTACTGAGAAATTGATCTTATGTTCTCCAAGTTCATAACGTATACGTGTACACGCAATAATGTCAAGCCTACTTATCAAACACAATAACCCTTAGATTGGGCTCTTTGATTTAGTTAAGCAAGCTACATTCGAACCCTGATCATTAAAAATGCAAAAAATATGATATGCTAATGAAAGGAATGCTATTGTTACTACATATTATACATAAACAAGAGATAAAACACAACTTTTCACGAGGAAACAGCAAAATTAGATAACCTTTGTGAATTTCTTTTACATAATTGCATATCATCTCATGGTTGTTGTGTTAACTGATAACTAGCTGTGCAAAATCTGGTATTGATTTGTTGAATTTCCTGAATGTTCTGACATGGTGCATGGTTCTGATGACTGTGCTTGTATTAATTAGCGATAGCCATTCAGTTTCAGTTTAAAGAAATATTTGTTTCTAGCTCGTTATCATGCAATAGCGTTTAATCAATATTTCAGGTTGAGAAATCCCAACATACATTACATGTAGGTTTAATGGCTATTATTCAACCTTGTATAGGTCAAAAGAACAAGTGTTTGGTGAACTTCGGGTTAGAACGTCGCAACATTCAGTCACACGAAATTAATTCATTTAATGCCATAAGCTCTTTGGTCGGATATCCTCTTATTCATTGTCTGTCACTTACAGCACACAGGGTGAATCACCTTAGCAAATAAAACTGTAATAATGATAAATTAAAAGTGAATTGCAGACGAAGTTTCCCTTTTCAATTAGCAGTTCAGCCTCATGTTGATATAAACGAAAACAAACAGACCAGAATGCTTCGGGAGCAATAGACATGCATAAGCTTCAAATTCGTCAGAAATCGTTAATTAATAAGAGTTTTTGTACATTTGGATTTATCACCTCGCAGCAGCAAAGACAAAGTAATTAAACCATTCCACTTTGCATCAGAAATTAATGTTCGTACGGATTTCAACGACAAAAGCATTAAATAAGCCTCACTAATGAATTTCACCAGCTATTTGCCTGCGACAAACAACAAATAGCTGGGCTTGAATTTAGCAACTGATGTACGCAACGATTAATTAAAATTGTTTACACTCTTTAACTTACTGCAATTAGCAGAATTACGTCAGAGTTAGTTGTAGGTAAAATATTTAGTTATAAACAGTGAATGCAGTTTGTAGAAAAAAATATAGAAAGAATAAAAGATTTTTTTTTCTAAACAAAATCAGTAAATTACTGCAGCTTGGAGCATTTTCTACTTTAACATTGTAATTGCTATATAAAGGCACGTGACCAATTGATACATATATATATTTTCAAAATTTTCACATGCAAATATCTGATTTAAAAAAAATTGCAGCAAATATTTCAGTAAAAAACTAAATATTTTCATGAGCTACATAGCAGTTTCCAAACTTTAGATCACGACCCACGTATATTTTGAAACGACAGACTGTCACGATCCACATATACAATAGACTTATTGAGAACACCATAGACACATTTTTTACAAAAAGTAGACTACAAATGAGGAAGTTTGGCTTGATTTTTTTTTAAAAAATGTATGGGTTTAAATATTGACATCTAAGAAAACGCCATAAGCGAAATTAAAAAAAATAACCATAACGCTTTTTAAGGCATTTTGAAAAGTATAAATATTCAAGAGAATGTCGTATGCAATTTTTTAAAAAACAAAACTAGTCGCGAAATGATAGATTAAGCAGGGGAAATTTTTAGAACAATCATATCTCAAATGCTGAATTTTAGCTGGTGTCTGCAAAGTGTTTGTGTGCTACAGCAGTTTACAGTATAATATAGGAAAAAAACGGGACTATATACTGTACGACTACCTCAAAAATACAGAAAACTTAGGAGTCACTTGACAACCTGCTTCATTGGCTCATGGTAACTCATTTGGTGATAACATTTGAGGAAGTATGATGCTGAAATATCACGTACCACACAATGCGGTTATTTTAATTACGCCCACCATGGACTCATTAGCTGCTGCTGCAAATCGGAAGAGTAAAACCCATAACCGGGCAATTTCCACCATTTCTGTTGTATTTTCTGGTCATTACGGCATGCCGAATTACTTTGGATTGTCCATGCACTCAAAGGCACTTGCTGAGGGAACACAACAGCATTTTACAATTGCATTTTGGTTGTCCAAGGCGGAATTCGTTCCACTCTACTCAGTCCGAATAAAACGATACAAGAGGAAGCCAGAGGCTGAGCAATCATCAAATTTATCGATAAAAACAAAATGGGATCATAACCAACAGGCAAATGGCGATGGCTAAAGGCCCAATTGACATCATTAAGGCCGGCCGAATGGTTACCATGGAACTGAAAACCATTAAAGTATTTCATACGAAATGGTCGTGTCAAGTGTTAGGAAAGTTAAAATGGAAAACTGCTGCTGAAACAAGAGGTCTACACGCGACGAAATGGATTGCTACGCACTTTGATATATAAGATCGACCTAGTTTAATTTCACAGTTTTTCTTGCTTCATGGCATTCCAAACCCCGCTATAATGGCCATTGCCACTTGCAGGAATTTCTTAATTTACCATCGTTCGGACTAAAATCCAGATAAAAGTCAATCCTGGCAAGTGAAATGTCCCAAAAAGTTTCCCTCCCTACGCATCAGCCACATACGCATTTGCTTCATTGAAAAATTATAGCCGAATGCTTATATGATTTCATAGCTTGGCAACCATCTACTATTATAATGAGGTAGCTAAATTAAAGAGGATTTTCCCATTCTGCCAGCATCCCAAAGACTGCTTTCATCGCAAAGAAAAGACGTTTGTCACAACTTTTGAAGTTTTCAGTATGACTATCAAATCCATGCGCTGAGTAGTTATCGGCTTTGAATGGACTACTTTCCATAAGACTGGATGTTGGCATTTCGTATAAAACACAGATTGTAGTGCATACAACGATCATGAAAATATCTCTCACTGATCTTTGTCGTTATCATTCAAAGGAACATTCACAGCGAACATTTTAATATGCTGCTCAGTAATTGCTTCGCTGTGCTCCACGCACGGCACAAGGCGATCTCATAATTTTAAAAAGATATCAATGAATTAAATTGTACAAAATCAATTCTTGAGATTAAAGTGATTGATGCTGAGGAGTTAAACCACTGACTTTTGCTAAAAAAACGCAGGTTCATACATATGTTTTAGAGCGATCATTGAAGTACAACTACAGTACTTAGAACAATAAGTGTCAAAATTTTAAGGATTATCAGCAAAAAAACCCCAAATGCTATGTGAGAATATGCAAATTTCGATTTCCAGACGAAGCATTTTCTTTCTGAAAGTTTTAGAAACGATATGCAGTTACACTTACTTCATTCGGTTGGCGTCAAGAATTAGGCATATTTCCCGACCTAGCCGTGAATATTGGGTCTCCACAAAAACCAGAACCTTGGAGTCTATCCTCAATCTGGCATCCGTCTTATGGTCGTTAGCAGCCATCGGATTTCGTTGGCCACCTTCAGGATTATATCGACATTTAAAACTTGGCTCAGGTGGCGTGTGTATGAAACTGGAAAAGATTAAAAAAATGACAAATCAATAATCGCCTAACTCACTAGTATGGTTTAAGGAAATATTATAATGTATCTAAGATACACCAAACTCAAAACCAAATCCAGAGAATGCCTAATACAAAATGTATTACGTTTAGTGCACAATAGTTCGCTTATTTCGCAACCAAAATATAAGTTATCACATCTGCTGCTGAATTACACTGCGGAACACTGGTTCCTGTTCGTTACTGGATTCATAATAAAAAGACATAATGCACAGTGAAAGACACCCATACAAAAATACTTAAAGATCACACAAAAACGTTATTTATGTTAAAGTTAATCATACAAATCCATCCAATATGGTGCTGAAAAGTATCATGGATAGTGTTTTTAGACTCAACAAAAAAGAGATCATAGGCAATGAAATTTTGAATTTAAATGCAGGTGCTCAGCTTATCAGTTGCTTACATGCTGATGCTGAAGTTTAAGTTTCAATACTATCGGACAAAAGACAGGAATAATCTTTATGCACAAATGACACTGAGCATTTACGCAAAGAACATCTTAAGTAGAGAAAACATCTTATGATATTAAGGCTAAAATGCTGCGATAAAAAAACATGTCGCAAGCTAATTGTGAGCTTGTGCATGCCGTAGATCTCACATGAGGGAAACGAAATTTCATCATAGCCCCAGCTTAAATTCGTGCTTCTAGCCCCGCAGTAAATTGTGCAGTTACAAGTTTTCTTTAGGCAATTAATCTATCATTTCCAATTTAATTACTCTC
>JAQGAF010003734.1:0-16486 GCA_034687865.1 Kryphioiulus occultus
CGAAGCCTGAATTAATGTTGGCAATCAATGCCAGCCCAGAAGACAGCAGTGATTGCCAACCAACGAGGGGCAGACAACGTTCATGAAAAGTGAGAAGCCGTTAGTGATAATTGAAAACACGGTTGCAAGACGATATGTAAACATGTTGTATATAGTGTTACATATTTTTCGATATTGCACGTACCTATTCCGGTCCCCTCCTCGGTCCTGACCCTTGACGGATAATCGAAGTTCTACAATACTTCGATAAGCAACTGGGTTTAGCTACAGTTTCTCGGTTTGTGGTTGTTTCTTTCAATGGCTCGTTAGACGTAACTTTATTAGGGCCTCGAGGACTTTGCCTCTCGTCGGAAGTTCATAATGGCTTATTATTCGGTTAACCCCTTTTCTCGGTATCTCCGAGCAGTGGAAGAGGAGAGCACAATCGCGTTTGCTAAATTATCTGAAAATCGGTTTATTCGAGGCCCCGTTAAGCGTGATAGCATCTGTGGCTGACAGGTGAAATTGGCCGCCTCATATTGCAGCAAAATGGCCGTCCTCCCATTTCAGAAGTTCTCTGAACTGCGGTGGCGCGGCTGTTACACGCGATAATAACCGAAAATCGGCCGTTATCTTTTATCATTTATTTATTATCCCGCTATGGGAATGCGCATGGCGGGTAATGAATTGGCTGGGTTGGAATCACTGGCATTGGGCATGGGGAAATCGACGTGAAGAACGACCACATTGATTATCCATTTTACCCGCAGTAGGCAGGCTCACGTTTAATTGGCCTAATTGGCGAAGGAGGCTAGCTAATATTTACATTGACCACTGATCATAACCGAAAAACCCTTTACGGCTGAACATTTCCAAGAACACCGAATGTGTTTCGAAATTGACGCTTTCTGACCATGGCCATGGAGTGGATATTCCAAAATGCGCTATTAATCCTGCTCCGATGGTTGCCCTTGATGCTGCTCGGTTTCGGATTGTTACATATGGCAGGTGGTGCGTGCTCGAGTGTGCGGTTAAGGCAACCAGATCTCCAACTTTATTTGAGTAAACTAATGGACAGCCAGCGAAACCGCAGATTTGCCGCTTACTGAATCGCGTGAACGTATTGGCCAGAAACGAGCATTTCTTTGATATTCGACAGTACCTTTTCATCGCACCGAATGATTTATGGGGGCAATTTGGCACGAAGATGTGTAATGCTGTATCATGGTTATGTTTGGGTTATCCTTTATGATAGCGTTACGTGCTACGGAAATTGTTTGGTGCTTTACGGTTAGACTAGAAATTGGTCACAAATGGGTCTACCGTACATGCATATGACCATATATTGTACTGTATATACACGTATGTCCGCACTTACAGATATGGTCGCACATATCCCTAGATGGCCATATACTGTATAATTTTTACAGTAAATAGTATTATAAGCTTAGTACATATCTGGTTAAAGGTGCGCAATTTATTCTGCCCTATTTCGGCATTAGAGAGCCGATTTACTTGTCTATACTGCTGCATATGACTATAGTACCTGTCACATGTTTACTAGTTCCTACAAAATGCACAAATTTAAGCGCAAAATTCAAATTCGAAGGTGCCAGAAATACAATATGGACACGTGGAAATTTGCGTCCGTGCTTTCATAGCTGCACAAATAGACATAATAATACTTTCCTGTATTAAACAAGTGATCAGGTTCATAAACGTCCAATAGAGGGCAGAGTGGAATTTAGCATTTTTAACCTGATGTGTTCTATAGTTAAATTTTGCATTTTCCATATGTCGCCATGTATGCAGCCATATACATATAACTTTATCTAAGGTTCCCTTGTATGGCGATTTCAAATTAAAACCATCTACGGTCTTATACATGTACATAGACATGAAAGGCTCATTCATGGTCATATCCTGCATAGGGTATATAACCTGGTATGTGACCATATTCAACTGTCCCACCCGGATATCATCAGCGTTTCTTTGCTTCTAGAAAAGGGACAGGTTAAATCTTTTCCTGCAAAAATCTGATTGTCCTAAAAATTTCGATTGCCTTTTCTATGTAGCTTATTTCCTAGAATAGGCACTTGTGGCTCCACGCTTCTATCTAGCGATTTTGTTTTATTTGAAATTGTTTTCGCGTTTCCACGAAATCGTCCTATAATTTTTTTTAATTTGTCCATTTTTTCTAGAACGATGATCAGCTGTCTATTTTATTGGTAATACAGACGTTACATGTGTTATATGGTTTATATGTATGAAAATACCTGGTGGTCAAGCTTGAACGGACACTGCACTTTCATGGTCTCTGCGTTTTTGAGCCAGAAAATGGCAAGTTGATCTTATAAAGGTCTGAGTAAAAATTAGAACAGCGTGCGATTATTTGGGGGAAGACGGCCATAGGCTGTTTACCTTATCGTGGTATACTTTTCTGCATATGATCCTAAATAACATGCATTTTTAAAATTTTTGCATATCGGCTTCTGCGATCTTGTGCGTAAAGAAATTATAAAAGATAAACTAATCAAGATTTGATAGATGATTGTACTGAATGTTGCTCTCTCGAAGTGCCAAAGACCTTTATCGTAGAATTTTCTACCCGAAGAAAAAGCAGATTTACTTTCATAAGACAGCTTCGCTTCTCTTTAATCTTTCCAGAATTGCTCTTTCATGTTTAAGCTTACTAGTCGCTCAAGTGCTTTAATCACCTTCCTCTAACATTCAGTATTAAGCATCCTCGAATTGGGCATTTTTCTATTTTATAAGATGATTATTTAGAGACGTTTGGGCTAATTGGTAAATTCGCTTGGAAGGTTTCAAGGATGTAGCTTGTACTGTCGCTAAACAGTCCATTTTTCGAAGCAATTTATTTGTTCACGTCTGTACCAGTGTTCTTTGGCTTTTTGGTTTCTATTTTATATATTTCAATTTACCCTTCTGACAGATTACTGAATTACAGTCAAGTAACTGGCGCTTCAAGCAATTTGCAGTTTGCTTTATTGTGGTTTCAGCGACTGCAATATCCGTTGTGGGTGGTTATAGCGTTGTTAAGGCAAGGAAGCACCTTATTGGCTGCATTGTGCTCTCTTAATAATAAAAAGGTTATTGGCATTTCCAAATGGGGCTATCTAATTGATCCTTGTACTGTACCTACTTAAGCAGTAATTAACCACTTTGATCAAGTAAATTAACGTTCGCACTATCCTACGAAATGATTGCAGGATCGGTTCTCCAAAAAATAGTGCAGACTTTGGTGCCAAGATACCTGTACTATTGGAACGTTTTAAATTAAACGAATTTGTAGCTTTATATTGAGTAATTTTGTCGATATTGAATAAAAGAAACAAACAACTTAGAAGCTTACGAAATGTTAATTTTCAAGGTTCCCCCATTGAACCAATTCTTTAGTTGTTGAGATGAATTCCTGCTCTCTGTTCTGGCATACCATGTTGCCAACAGAACAAACTTCACCTTTTGCATCAAATTATTCGTCGATATGTCAAATTTTGCAAAAGGGGTTTTGCATCAGAAAAAAATTAAATACATGTACACAGAATTCTGAAGTTGTTCTGGAGAAGAGTGGAAAAACTATCAGCTGTTAAACCTAAAGTATTTATAATTTCGCGTTGTATTTGGAACCCTAAGTTAACGTCTAACTAACTGCGTAGTTATTATTAGTTTTCAAAAGTTGTTCAAATTTCCCTGACAAACCTGGCCATTATAAATGCAAAACTATGACAGGAGATAGAACACAAATTTTCACAAGGAAACAGAAAATTTAGATAAGTTTTCTTAATTTCCTTTACAGAATTTCTTGTCATCTCTTGCGTTTTGTGCTAAACCAACAACTGCAAGTAGCTGTGCAAAACCTGTTATCGACTTGCTGAATTTCCCTCACATTTTAAAAGTAAACCAATTTTCCCTGACTTTTCCAGACCGTTTCAATGTTTTCCAGATTTTCCAGGTCGGAAGGAACCCTGTGTTTATCCTAACACAACCTAGCATTATATCCTAAGTTCAAAACCTAAATTAACTCAAAATGAATTTTTCTTTATCTAGCGACCCCAACCTCAAGCAATCAGTGCCAGTCTGCGAGCCATTGGGAGAAGCCAACATTCTGGAGGAAAGCCGTTTTTGTGGCTACGTTAGCCATCGTAAATATTTTCAAAGGATAAATTTGCAACTGTGAGGATCAACCACAAGACAAGGATGGACCAGTTAACCACCGTGCAAGAGGCTACAATTAGCAATGGTTCGTGATCAATTTCTTACTTATGGAACTTGTCGAATTCTCCTCTACTAGATGCATCTGCTTTGATGCGATCTTTTGTCCCCTTGTGTCTGCTGCTTTTTCATCCCCATTTTCCATTCCATATATGGGGTGGGTATGTCTTTTTTTGCCGGAGCCATTAAGAAGCTTTCCTTGGGAGCAATTCCTCCGCAGTGCTCTGCACCTCTGTGCCGGTCTTGCGTGGGTGGATACGAGCTCCAGCTTTTTAAGCTGGTGCACCTGCGCACCCTCTACCAGGTTAGCGTGGCGGCGCCGTTCCAGCATCACTTAGGCACACCGTTCGAGCTACGATTAAATAAGTCTGCAATTGCCGGTGTAATTTTATTACGCCTCGATCCACGCATTCATTACTGCACCAACGCGGCGTTGAAGGCAAATGGAACCTTGCTCGTCTAATTTGCGATGGCTTGCAAAAGGTGCGCTGAATAAAACCTTAAGAAAGTCGAGAAGTGTGGTTTTGAGATTAATGTAGACGAGCCTTTAATAGGGAACTCAATTTGGGCGAGCTGCCGGCAGGGGTCGTGAATCCAGTGACCACGAGGTTGGAGGGCGAATTTCTGTTCAAACCAAGTTAAACTTTTAGGGTGTCCTACGAGTGTGGGTTTCTCCTAACGGCTCCTAGGCTGGCAGAGATTGCTTGGCGGTTAGGGGCGGCTGAATCAGAAATTGTACTGTTTGGTCAGGTTAGATTAGGTGGAACCACACAAAAAACGTACAAAATTAAAAGGATAAATTCCGATAGCTAGAACAAAGGGCGTTCTTGTGCACTTGATTAGTGAAGTTGAAATAAAGTAACGTGTGCAGATACTATACTATAGTGTGTCAGGGTTTCTACAGAACCTGGGAATCCTTGGAAACCTGGAAAAGCCAGGGGATTGATAACTGACTGGGAAATCTGGAAAAGTCAGTGGGATTTTGAAAATTTATCAACTTTTAATTATACAACGTGTAATTTCATTCCAGAAGGTATTTAATAAATCGATTATTGCGTATACCTTGGTTTTTAGTTGGTACCTTTTGTGCAATGAAAGAAAGCCATAACAGAATGACATAAAAGAATGGCACAACAATTCCTTTTATATATTTGACTTCATTTCAACAATGTCGAAATTTGCCAAATTAAAATAAATTCTGAGCATCTGCATAATCAGAATTAAAAATTCACATTAAAAAGAGAATTTATTTATTATCCAAATTCAATAATTATATCATCCTAATCGATGGCCATGCATTATTTATAATATATTCAAGCGCTGGGGAAACCCTATCGATAAAGATCAGGGTAAAATAAAAAAATTCGACCTGGGAAACCTTGGAAAGTCAGGAGATTTTGTTTCGAAAGCTGTGGGAAACCTTTGTGTGTCCAAAGTTTATTGCTTTGAAGTGTGTGTCTGGAACACACTTCTGCCCTTTCTTCGTAGAGTGTACCACTCATAATGCAGACTTCGCAAAAATCCGAAACTGGCTAGAACCTGATCAGGAACTTGTATTCCAATGTTTATATTTTACAAATGTTGCATGTGTGAAGGGGTATACACGGCTCTATGCTGTTGTATATGCTATAGAGGTAAAGATTTCCGGCTCAAGCAAAATCCAGTTTTTTGCACGTCCAAAATGCCTACGAAAGGCTAGCCCCATAACCTCTCTGATAATGGAATGAAATCTCTCTAAACAGTGATGATGAGCTAATGATACGATGTTGCTTTGTCTGCTTTATGAAGACAAGATACAAAGAAAACCATCAGACATGACATATGACAATTTCATTGTAGACTGCGTTAATGCAGACGATCAATGTCAGCTGTGATATATTTGCAGTGTTTTTGCTTCTTGTGTTTTTATTATCTTTATTTCTGTGCTTCATTTTCCAAATTGGTCTTGTCTGGATGCCCACAGGAGTAATAAGGCCGAATCATCAGATTGCATTATGTCATGAGAATAAATTTGGTTAAAATGCAAACGCCACAAAAGTTATACATTCCTATCTTGCTGATAGTGTCGAATGTATACAGCATACAAGCATTATTATGGAAACAAGGCATACTAGAGGCACAACATGCTATTTAGTGCATTTTATATCCTTGTTCAGGCGTCCTTAATTTGGAACGCAATCTGTTGAATACTGAACAAAGTCTGATTCTTTATTACCAAGAATGCCATTTGAAAATCCCCACTAAACCCTAATTTTCTACCAAGATCCACCTTCTAATCCATTACGAGTCCGGTGTACATTAAGTTAATTTTGCAGTTTTTCTATTGCAGTTTCATGTTATTGCCGAAGCGGCTCTATGTTTTGTCTGCTGTTTTCTCGCAACAAACGCTAGACGTGGGACTAATCGCTTTAGCCTCTTAACTTTTAATCAATAATCAGGCAAACGCGTATACCGTGCTCATGCATATCTTAAAGCATGTTAAGCTTGTTAGGAAAGCGACATTGCTTGCCATAGCTGCGTTTGTCATACTTCTTTTTTTTCGTAATATTTAACATTAGTGTATTCTACTCATGCTTATATACAGAGCTTAGAGCGAAAGCTGCCACTAGCGAATATATTGAATATTATTCTTTATCTTAATTATTGAAGTGATGTATGCTAATTGTTTATGTAAGAAGTAGCCTAGCTCGAATTGATTATAACTTTAGCATCCACCCATACGAGTATGTACATGTAGCTTCTGCAATGCGTACATTTTTGATATGCATTAAGAATGATTAGAGACGTTAGATTCTGTTTAATGTGCACTATATCAGTTGAATTCTCCTGTTTTTAAAGCATAATTTTAATGCTTATTTATTTAATGTAATACCATCAGTCTAATGCACAATTTTTTACGCTGTAAGACATCAAATGGCGGCGCAAATGATTTGACCTGAGCTGCGTTTTGATATTTAAAGAAAGCAAGACATACTTAATCTTGATGTTATCTAACGATGACCCTCGACATTTGCTGGCCCCAACATTTTTAAACCATATACATACATGTACAGTACATGACCAACTTAATTGTATCAAACCAATAGTGATTTTTTTTCTACAAATTAGTATCAAATCCATTCTAAAAAGCATATACAGTACCGGATTTGCCCATCCGGAACTTCCACGACAATCGAAAACCGAAACTTTATAGTGCTAGAAGTCTTATTGATTCATGCACATTTTGCTCTTTGTTTATTATATTCATCCATTAGATATTCGCTGTTGCCTGCAGCTGGTAATTTCTAAATTGAGTTGCTACCTTGATGAGAATTGATAGCGAATAGCGAATAGCATTATACAGGTGCACGTGACATAAAGTGTTAGAATGTTTTCATCTCTATTGTGTTCCAGTGCAGGAACGCAATGTTAAGCATCGCTAGCTCGGCATCTTGCTACACCAAATGTGATCCGATTTAATTAGTAGCAATTTAGAGATAGGTCCGTGAAAAGCTACAATTGTTAAGTGGAATTCCCGATGGTATGAAGGGAAAATAGGTGAATGGTAGAGGCGCAACCATAGATGTCTGAAGGGGCAAAAAAGCTTAGCTTGATTACTTAATGTGGAAAAAAATCCACTGAAGACAGCCCCTTTTCGAATCAGTTACCGTTAACTTGGCACACGATAACTTCTACGTGGCATCGCCAGAATTCTTAGATAAAACCTCGGATAAAACTGGAAAAAGTGAAGAATTGGTTTTCTGTCTACCATGCAATTTATCAACTTTAAACCATTATAGGCTTCATGGCGATCTACAGTGTAGAAGGTATAGCTTTACATGTAACGGTTGCTGGCAATAAACCCAAACGTTATTGACCTCAGCAAAAATTATTATGACAATATTGGAATGAAAAGTAAAATACTTTAGAATGACGACAAACACTTGAATCTTCAATTTCGGTTCCTGATTGTTGCTTTAAAACTCAGTACATCTCAGCTTTATGCCAAATTATTTTGGTTTGATCCTTAAACAATACAATAATCTTTTCATCAAACTAATTTGCTATTAACTATTAAGAAAAATATCAGGATTCCCACAGAACCTGGGAAAGTCAGGGGAATTAATTTATTTTCAACAAGTCAGTTGATTTCCTAACTTGGCGTCCTATTTTAACATGTATCATGGCATTCAGATGAAGTGCCCTTTACACTATGAAAGCTAGAAACCCCAATATGTCAGATTGACTTCATTACGACAATATCAAAAGTTGACAAATGAAAAACAATTCGAAGCAACAGAATACTCCTAATTATCATCCTAAACAATGGTCATATTGGTTAAAAACAGTTCCTGAATATTCAAGGCCAAGTTTTTTTTAGATTGTATTGGTCTATGGGAAACCTGGATATCCTGGAAAACCTGGAAAACTCAGGGGAATTTTAATTTTTTTCAACAAGTTAGGGGATTTCCTAACTTGGCATGCTATCTTGGCATGTATCATGGTTTTCAGATATCCTTTATTC
The DNA here is from genome assembly GCA_034687865.1 of Kryphioiulus occultus. Taxonomy (NCBI): domain Eukaryota; kingdom Metazoa; phylum Arthropoda; class Diplopoda; order Julida; family Julidae; genus Kryphioiulus; species Kryphioiulus occultus. The sequence continues at coordinate 8,717 of JAQGAF010003734.1, forward strand.
TACGAAAGCAAACCCCAATATGTCAGATTGACATCATTACGACAATGTCAGAATTTGCCAAATTAAATTAAATTTAATTTGCCTAATTAAAACCCCAAATTGAAAAGGTGTATTCCTAGATTCTATAATCATCATCTTAGCCGATGGCTATATTGGTTAAAACATTTACTGAATATTCGAGGGCAGGTTCATTTTAGTTTACGTTGATATATGGTAAATTCTTTAAGGTCAGGGATAAAATTTAACCCGGGAGACCTGGGGAAGTCAGGGGATTTTGTTACTAAAGTTATGAGAAGAAAATGTTGCACCGGCGCCATCTAACAAGTGTTCTGTGCAACTGCTTGGCGATAAAGATTTGCTATCACATAGACGTCAAATTGGGAATTGGAAAGTTTACTGCCTTCAAATCGTTTACAAGAAAAAAAACGAGTAGAAAAACGATTTTCCAACTTATACCAACTTCCTATTTTCGTGCCTTTGGTGATGTTGTCAGTTCCTCGAACTCAGATGATTACTTTGTCTCGAATTGAAGCGTGGAAGGCGCTGCTTTCGATGGAACCATCGTATTGCTAGCATAGCATAGCTATATAAATGGCTATCCCGTTTCGATTGAGTTCCACTCGCTATTTCATCGATCGTGAATAACACCCGTAATTACACTTCCTTATAGGCCGTATTTGCCATTTAGATGGATTAAGATATGATAAAGAGTGCTAATTTTCGTCTTGCGCACTCCACCAGAATGCCTTGGCGCATTGCTGCCATATCGAATTTCAATTCCCAGATGCAGCCTTCTCTCCTGGTGACTGACACAATGCACACTTCCACTAACCAGTCATTGCCATCTGCAGTCGTCGCTGCTAAGAATGCTAATTAATTGGTGTCAAGTATTAATTAATGATGATGGAACAGCTTCCTATCGTTGCAAGTCCTCTGTCCCACCTTCCGAATCTGCCTCCATGGATCTAGGCGTGCATTCAGGGAATCACGAAGAGTCAGCATCGTTCCACTAGCTCGACTTATATCTTATCTGATTTATGCCTTCTTGAGTAGAACATAACTTACAAACCCTCGCGAACAAGTTATCACGTTTCATTAATTTGCTATACTCCCCTCAGAAAAGCGGTTGGGGTACAGAGTGCCTCAACAGGGCGAAGCAAGCCTCCAGAATGATAATTTAGAATAGCTCTTCGGCTACTGTTTTCAATAGACCAATTTCACAATCCCATTTTAACGCCATGTTGTTGTTAGAAGCCTCGCATCGTAGTACAGTGAAACTTTGATGATCCGTCAGGGGCCATGGCCTCAGGTGTGGCGGATATTCGATAGACGAATAACGGAATACATACTGTACATATTTTTGTACACATTTTTTTTAGAGTTCCGTTTCTGTTGTTCTTGGAACATTCATTTGCTCGGACAGTGCTCTGTCCGATATTTGTGAAAATATTTGGTTTTTTTTTTTAAAATTGTTTTCTCGTGTGTTGATATGCTGTCTGTTATCAGAGGCAGACGGTAAAACTGGTGCCAGATTATCGAAGTTTCACTGTACTTCACCCAAGTGCAAAGCATGGCAAAATTACGCAGTATGATGTCATAATGGAGTATTTTCAATAGAGTAGTTTTGAAAAGGGTCGTTAAATGAATTTTGCAAGTTTCACAACACTCATGAGAAGCAATTTGTTCATAATGGCAGTGCATGCTGAATCTATTCTGGTGTTTTTTCGTTGCATTTTCTTTGGACACTAAATGTACAACTATCATAATCTCTCAATGAATATGCCATTCATACGAAGAGCCTACGACCATTTTTATGAAGCGTTTTTTGTCAATTGTGTGTTTTTGCTTGTGGGGGCTCCATTGAAGTTAATTAAGACCAGAAACTTGTCCACAATGAAGATTCCGTTACCGCAGAATGCGATCAATGAGCTAGCAAAAACCAGTTTTCTAATAGACTATCCCCTTATCCAGTACGATGTCAGTACACTGTGCAGTCTTTTCCCAAAAAATGCTCGCGATTAATGTTAACAACAAATCAGGAACACTGCGAGCGTCATGCAGCGGAAACGCAGATGGTGGAAGCCATAACAGTCAATGTAGGACGAAAAAACGAAATTGAGCCTTCCATCTAAACGAGCGCCGTTAGACAGAAATAGTGTTAGTTTTATGTTTATTGTAGTTTTCACCAACAGCGTTGTTTTCGTTCCTCTCTTCATAATTCTTACTATACTCTACCTCGACGGTCGTGCAAATGTACTTAATTGTTTCAGCCGTCCGTCTCATCGTCCTTATGACCGCAATTGGGCCTTGGAGTGTTAAAGAAATTCAATAAACAAGTAAAAACATATCAATCCACGCTCGCTGTTAGCAGAAAAGGACCCAGCCATGGCACGACTTAATTCGTGTGTAATCGAGACACGAAGGTTGAGGAACAAATAATGCATGTTGCTCTTCTAAGATTGTTTTTCATTTAAAATTTCCTTTAAAATACATTTTCGGGATGGTAAGATTTAGTTCACGTGTAAACTAACATAACCCTTGTCGTTAGTGGCCATGCTCTTTTAAATGTTAATTACCATAATTGTTTTCAAGGAACAGAGGCGTACTTTATATACACGCAGACAACAGACAAACAGAGCAGCTTTAATACGACCAGATCAGTAATCTGTAATTAAATATGCATTTCTTTTAAACGTGCTTACGATAAACTTAGGTTTAGTCCCTGCTCCAGATGTTCGTAAAATACTTATACACTCTAATTGTTTGGCATACAGCAATTTTCTTTTAGACGTTTTCTTTTTTGGGTTTAACGTTTAACCTAACCTAACACTGTAATTGCTGATTTTGATGCCCCTTACTACCAGGCAACTACTGGCAGCTTACGAGCCGTTACGAGAAGCCAAATGTTTCATAGATGTCTATGCTAGGGCAGTGTCAATACCGAAGTACAATCCCCACTTTGTTTAGTGTATACAGGAAGGAGCAGTCATTATTTTCACATGCCCATGGCTTTCTGAGCCGCCCTTTGCATATGTAGGACTTCTGTGACTTTTCCCCATGCCAAAATGAAAATTCAGCGCTGCTGAATTCCTGTTGCTCATTCCTGGTGGCTTCTGTTTTCCTAGCTCGTACGCATCTTCCTTGTTTCGCTTTTGCATTTCTACCTACAGTATATAAGCATACCCGGCCTCTAATAGGGCCGTAAATTTCGAAGCCAACCCCAATAACGTACGTGCCGCATTTCTGTATTTCTCGGCTGCAAATGTGCCTCATAATTCATTGGTATTATAAGTAATGGTCTTAGTGTAGGCAGTTTGTAACGCCTAATGCAAACTCGGAATGGGTTCATAACCAGAAAATGGCTAGGCCATTTTGCTCCAGTAAAAGCTAATAAAAATCGTTATGGGAATACATGCTTTATAAGCTGGATTTCCACTATAAATAAACGGCTGAAAAAATCAACTGCTATATGGACCTACTTATCCGGAGTGTAATTAGTTAGATAGCTTCGTAGGAGTCCGTTCGGATAACTTATGAGGCCAGCGGCCATGTTTGCACACGCCTATATGGACGTGGGGGCTCAACATACAGATTATCGGATAAACGGGAATAATTTCTGCGGAATGATGAAATCTGCAGTGACAACAGCGTTTGTCACGTGAAAATGACCACTAATGAAAATGAAGACAACTCCTGTGTTGTTCGATTTGATGTTTGGTTTCTACAAAGCATTTTACCTTATCCATTTTGGAAGTTTTGTAGCAAAAAATGATCCGAAATCGGTTTAAGGTTGTTGGTTCGTCTGTTTAAGGTATTTGAAATTTCTATTTACCCTCCTATCTTAATGTAGTTATCAGTTTTTAAAATTAAAAATTGATAAAATCATCATGCTGGAGCTTTTTCAAACTAGACTGACTATACAGTATATCGTATCAAATACATTAGGTGAATAGCTGAATAGCTCCTACTTTGAAAAATTTCCTGAAATTTCAATGACTGGGAATTTTTTCCATATATTTTTATTTAGAATCAAAAATTTAACTTGTCAAAAAAAATTTTAATTGGCGGGCTTTTGAACTCCCAAGACATTTCGTGCAAATATTTTGCTAATAGAAAATTTGCTGGAATTCTTGCAATTCTTGAACATCAAGGAAGAGTTAAAATCTTCAGTTCAATATAGCAGTTTACCTGAAATGTTTCGAAGAATCCGATGTCTTATGTGGTAGCTGAATATCTCATCATAAGCTACATGTATAATGATCGCGTATTGTATAATTAGATAAATAGGTATTTTTAAAAAATGAGCAACCTCCTTGTTGGGTTAATAACGGCGTGGATAGATTGCCTCGCAAATTACTACCATCGGATGAAAAAATCATCTGAAAAACTCGCGGCTCATATTTTGTAGATAAGTAGATATGCTTATTAAAAAAACCTTCGGGGAAGGAAATTCAATTAGGTTATCTAATTATTGATAAGCGAGAGCAAATTTGACCTTGGTTGTGCGCGCCATTGCCATCTCCTAATTTCCAACACGTGGTTGATTTAGTCAAAACGGATTAAACATGAAGTGCCGTTTTTTATTATTCAATTCCCTATTTTGCATGAACGAATGTATCAGAATGGAGAACAATTTTTACTCCTAACAGTTGAGAAAAGCTCGTGATTCTAGTTGAAAAGCCGAATATGTCGTCGAGTACTTCCTTTATAATTTAATTCGAAATACTTGTTAAAAGGCCGTATTTTCTCGCAGTGTCGAGAAGTGTTGCTATTGAAGTTAATTGTGCTTTTCTCCTACACTTTATTTACTTTGGAACCATCTGCTACATCCACTCGTGCCTCCTCCTAGTAAAGTTAGAAAGCAATCTTCCGCTTTATCGAGTTTGCTGCCTGAACCTACAATTACTTGAACTAGAGTATACACACGCTCAAGTATATATGCTATAAAACAAAAAACAAAGAAATCGAGAACGAAAATGGGACGTATTTCGCGACGTATTTCGGGACGTATTGTTTTCGTGACGTCAAACGCGAGGCTCAAGTTTTATGTATTCCGCATGTAATTTGGGACATTTAAAGTCTTCATGTGAGCATCGTACGTGTTTCTGTTTTGCAATTACTACTACTGTGTTTGCTCTAACTATGGTTGTGTCTTTCATAACTTCCATTGGTGCATCGGACAAGCTTTATTGGCAGACGAAATATCGCATTCATCCAATCGATATTACTCACAATTTTATATATTACTACTGCGTCGAGAGACACTTAAATTTATTACCTTCGTATTTTCATCATTGAAGTTAAAATCAAACGTCTGCTTTGCTACTTCTTGGAAGTGAGCAAAAAATGATGGTTGCTGAGATGTAACCCATTTGCGGAGCTCTGATTCTTCCACAACAAGAGTTAAAAGGAACAAACATAAAAATTGAAAAGACTAATGCACATAAATGGAAAAAGCAAACTGCACAACATTCGCAAAAACGTTGTCGTCGGTTCTACATGTACATGTATATGTAGTAAGGAATTTCGGATTCCTGCAAACAAACCTTAAACAACGATGTGAAAGATCTCGTTTAAATCGTGGTACATGTTCTTCCATTAAGTTTTATATTTATAGGCAAACCGTTTTAGTTCATTTCAGAAATCTTTAAACGTAGTTTGTTTTACCAACTACTGTATTAAAATATTATTTTTAAAGAAAGTGCAGGTAGACTTGCATCTACATTTTCGAATTATTAGAATACATAATGTACATATTTTTTTTAAACGTCGATTCAGGCTTTGTTAGTATGTGAGAAATGTCACCTGAATGCAGTAGCTCAACAGTAGTAGATAGAAAATTCTGGTTGATTTGAAAGTATTTTTATTTGTATGCAATTCTTTTCGAGTTGTACAACGAGTGGCAGGTGGAAGATTTGCTTGCTTAATGGAAAATGGATTTTGGGAAACATCCTTTATTCGTATTGTTATGCGTGCGATGCTTTGCAATTCTGTAGCATCAGAGGAACTTGCAAACAGAATTTGTATTAATAACGACAAGCCCATAAAACTTAAATATTTATCAAGATTATAAAATGTATTTCAACAGCAACTCATTGCATTCCTTTTGATTCTTGGTGGTACCAATGTTTTTGTGTGAAAATTTTGACCTGTTTTCTTAAAAAATTAACGTTCCGAACCCAATTCATAACTTATCATTACTACTTAGAATTAGAAATGCAGTACGTAATGCTACTATTCTTAAGCTTAAGAGAATACACATTTGTACTATTTCATCGACACAGTTTACAATTTTGGATCATATATACGGTTTTGGACAAAATACCAATATATGGTGTATATCGTGTCGAATCAATCCATTTGTAATGTTCTAACCACGTTTTTTTCATACTATACACTTTGGTTTACTTGTTTTTGTTTGCCAACAAGAACTTCCCTCCACGTGCATATAGCCACGTATACAGGGCGTCACAATCTGCCACATAGGGTTCTTCTAACACGCGTGTTCCACTGTACACTTAGCTAATTTATCGTTATCAGCATGTTGAACATACCGTCCAATCACGTGTCATTTTTCTAAGCTTGGACAATCCAACCGCGGCCTTACATGTACAATGAACGTATGGAGTGGCACTCAAGCTCATCAGGGCCCGAGAATGGTCATTGTGCTTGTATTTGACAAAACGTTATGAAAAGAGTGATTGTAATGTGTTTGCGAAAAACTGGCCGCAGTGTGATTAAAAATGTATGCTAGTTGGCTGCAACATAACCTGTTTGCCACTAGGACGGTATGTTGCACGCAGATTGCAAAACTGATAGTCAAGTTGTCACTACTACACCTATACATGTACATGTAAATTATATGCGACCCATTTGAAATATACAGGGTGTAAGAAAACTCATTACAGAAGGCCCCATCTTTCGTCCAGGGTTGACGCAATAGAACATGATGGGAAGAGCGATTTTCTGATTTTTGGCCTTTAATAACGGGTGCTGGCGCAGCGGTCGCAATCAATTTGCAACTTTGGTGCATAACCACATCGGTTTTCAACAGTTCGCATTCGTTTGTTCGCCCCATGCATATATCTTGAAAATAACGTGTCACCAAAAAACATGAAAAGATATTAGTAGGATACGTGCACTCGTCGCAAAAGTTCTCCAAACAGCTCAGAGGCTTTGTGGGGCAACTTGCAAATAACATAATAAAACCTAACCTAACCTGACCTAATTAACCTATAACATAACATCTGTCTATTGGTTATACCGGTTGGTTAGATTAGGTTAGGAAAAACAAAACAATTTGCAAGCTGCCCAGCTAAGCTGACGTGCTGTTAGGGGAAGCCACTGTGTCTATAGATTTGCACATATCCTACTAACACCCTCTTTGCATAATATCATACCAAAACCAAAACAAAACAAGGGGGGTACAGTCTTTCGTCCAGGGTTGATGCAATAGAGCATGATGGGTAGAGCGATTTCCTAATTGATTTTTGGCCTTTTATTACGGACATCAGTAATGGTCTCAATAAGTTTACAACTGCAGTGCATAAGCACATCGAGTTTCACCAGATCGAAATCGTTGTGGGCTTCTCCTAACAGCTCATATGCTTTATGCTTTGAGGGGCAACTTGCAAATTCAGTAGAACCTCTGTAAGTTGACCACGCAAGGATCTGTCGCAAACTGGTCAACATAATGAGGTGGCCAACATATGAAACGAGGCTTGTACTGACTCAGGATTTTAAATCCGTGAACTGCAAACTACATGCATT
>JAQGAF010003735.1:0-16484 GCA_034687865.1 Kryphioiulus occultus
TGAACAATGTACTTCATTTATTTTTCTTGTAAACGACAATTTTCATAGTGTTCACAGACTTTTTGTGCCAACTGTAGGTGACAGTAAGAGGAGAATAGAAGAAGCCAGAATAACACAAACCCAGCCATGCAGAGTGTATGCACAGTGCGAATCATGACAGTAATTCATGTATATGTACAAGGACCAATTTCATTTTGAATAACAGTTATATCCGATATGTGCAATCGTTTAAAATTCAATATTAAATGAGACAGGTGGATTTAGGAAACAAATGTTCACGATGTTTGCTTTAGCTTCAGAACAAATTAATCTTCGCAATAATACATTGATGATCTTATCATAACTAAAATAGAGAAATTGACGTAATAAACATGAAATAAAGATGTCGCTTAACTTTCATTAAATATTTTCCTTACAGATTTCCTTCCGCACAATTCCTCGGTTGGGGACAGGTAATATTTACATTAAATTAGGCCACCTTTGTCAAAATATCAATTGCCTTTTAAATGCTGCCTATCTTATCTATCTTAAAACAAACAGTATTTTTTACTCTCCATGTTTAGTATCGGCTCGTGCTTCTAAGAACCGTATTAATACTGCCAGCGTTGCCCCAAATATTTATACAACATAGTGGCATTTATACTAAAACACATTTGCAACTAACAAGGCCATGTTCTTTTATTGCAGTGTGATCATAAATGTTAACTTTGAATGGTATTCATATATTTGTGTTTTGCTGCTCCTATAGCATTTATCAATAAAGCGTATTATTACCACCCATATTATGCAAACAATGTTTTTCAAGCTAGCACATGTGTTAAGTGTTTAAATGTAATTATTTGGTTATACTGGCTCATGCATGACAGGCTCATATTTTCGAAAAACATAAGGCGATACTTGCAGAACGTATGGAAAACAATAATTATTCTATATTTTCAGTGCATCGACTATTTCGATAAAAGTAGCATTTTTAAAAATCAGATTGTGAAACATAGCTGAACATGTAGAAATGGGGAAAAAATTTAAGCATTTTTTGTACTAAACGCTTATACGAGTTTTTCATACAAAACGATCTCAAACATTTGCACGAAATCCTATGTTCGATGATCTATTTAAATTTGTAATTGTTCAAATTAAACTTATTGCATGACAATATAGCTTAGAAGCAGATTTCTAAATGCATCATCTTAAATCTTAAATGCCATATAAACATTTTTGCCCAAAATAACTAAATTGAATGACTTAACGATTGCTTTCCTGTTCCAGATGGTAGCAACAATTGTGGTATTATTTGTAGGTAAACAACTAGGAATTATAACATATCCAGATTATAGCAGAGACGTACTAAAAAAGGTGGGTTTCGTTTTAATATTCTGTCATGTGTCAAATAATCTTGATTTAAATTAATGGGAGGTTTAATGCACTTTATTACAATATAGGTATGGCCACTGCCAGTATTATATTTGGGAAACCTAGTATGTGGTTTGGGTGGAACTAAGGAACTAAGGTATTGTATTCATTATGCGTGTAGATACAGTGGATATAGACAGTTTAGATGGACATTACAATTATTAGACATCAGTAGAGCAAGATTTGATAACCTAGCTAAATTGATTCTAGCTATTGATTCCAATTCAGAGTTAGTAACATTTAGGGATGTTACTTTAAATTTATTTCAGCCTGCCTATGTTCACCGTACTCAGAAGATTTTCTATTCTCATGACAATGATAGGAGAATTTTACATCCTTGGGTAAATATCAGCTGACTGCATGTTTATTGTGTAATGCTACATTGGGCTTCTCAAATTTTCACATTTTAGTAACAATTCCTTGATTCTTTTAGGATATCCAGCACAATGGGTATAAAACTAAGTGTTGCAGCCATGGTAGGCGGAGCTGTAATTGCCGCTGGGTTAGTCAAATTCTTTAATGTGGATAACCACCATCTTTGAAACTTATTATCAGAATTTTTAAGAATGCATCATGTGAATTTCAGATATGACCTTTCATTCGAGGCAACAGGCTATGCTTACGTATTAGCCAATGATTTTTTTACAGCTGCTAATGGGGTATACTTAAAAAAGAAACTGGATGCCAAAGTAAATCGTTTAGATGTGCATCAGTTAAATGAGTTTAAAATTATGCAGTTGTGCTCAAGTATTTCTAATTATTCAGGAGCTGGGCAAATATGGCTTGATGTTTTATAACAGCTTGCTAATGATAATACCGGCCACATTAATAGGCTTAGGGACTGGAGAGTTTCAGCAGGTAGAGTAATCATACCTTACATTGATTCACACGCTATTTAGAAATTTCTTGTTATATTAATGCTCAAAATATTTATTTTCAGGCAATTTCTTACAGTGGCTGGTTCAACCCATTCTTCCTCATTCAATTCTTACTCTCCTGTATCATGGGGTTTATTCTCATTTATTCTACAATACTGTGTACTTTTTATAACTCTGCACTGACAACATCGATTGTTGGATGTTTAAAGGTAATTTGGAGCAATGTAGAGTCTGAGACCCACTCACTTTTAAAAAATTACAAATTGCTACAAAAGAATTCAACCCAGTTGATTACTCTCAAATGTCGGCTTTCAGAATATACCCATTTTAATGCCTTTTTTTCCCCCATAGAACATATTTGTAACTTTTATTGGCATGTTCATCGGAGGGGACTATATTTTTAGCATCGCAAATTTCATTGGCTTAAATATAAGGTTAGTTTCAATTGAGGTACTATTAACTCTTCAGTGTCTTTAAACATTCAACTAAAATAATTTTTTTTGCAGCATTGTTGGCAGTATAGTATATACAATCATCACTTTTAAAGATAACAGACCACCTCAAAGTTCAGAGAATGGAGGCTTATCAGAAGTTAAGACAGCTCAGCCCACGTAACAAAAGACCATTACAACGAATTCGTAGCTGTGAAGTTGCCAAACAAGCTTCAAGAGTTATTTCATTGAGAAAAGTGAAGCAAATTATGTGAACGTCACCAACACTTCTAGTCTGATCATAAGTCAAATTTCGAAAGACTAAAGGTTGATGTTTGCAAAACTATCAATCACCAATTTCAATGCCTTTGGATGAAGGCACGAACACAATTACACGTGGCATTAAATGATTACATTACACGAACAACCACTTTGTGCCTTTGACATAATTATTTGCATAAAATGCATAATGACTTTTTACTTGTTTGTGATGGAAGATAATTATTGGCACGATTGTTTTCACACGTTTTAGCACAATGGTAACAGGTGGCCATTTCTTGCTCAAATCTTTGTAGCCCCACAATTGTTTGTAAATAAATTATCTTGAATCATTTCATAAATGCAAATTTGCTATCATGTGTGCAATGGATTGCCTTGTCAAGCACAAACAACTGAATGCAACAGGATTTTGTTACTTAACAAATGTGATTCTAAAACTGGGTAAATTTGATTGCTATTATCGATATTGGTATGTCTAAAAGAATGCAGTTACACTAGGAATCTAAGCTTCTTTGAAGGTACTGCAATAAGTTAAATTTTCTGTACCAAATGGAGGCAGTGCAATACACCTCTAGCTACCAAGGGGATCTGAAACACCGAATATTCACTAGTACAAACTTATAAAAGAATTCATACTCGGCTATTTTTCATAAAGAATTAGGAAAAAAAAACTTGCTTACCATTTTATTGAAAAGTTCATCATCTTATTATGACAGGATACAAGGAGTGGTGCAATTTCGTCACTGCTGTATGTACAACTTGTTGTAACTGCTCATCTTCTTCACATTTCACTTCCTATTACAAAAATGCAAATGCACAACTTTGTGAAGAGGCCAAGCGATGAATTTCATCCGACTGTTGTCCTCAATTAATAAGACTCACCATGGTCATGATGTTTATAATCGCCTTTTTCCCATCGACTGTAACAGTTGCCTTCTCTCCACGCACAACTTTGCTCACAGCATCAACGCCAAACATATCGATTAACATTTCGATGAGGCATTCTTTGAAGTGCATGCGATCCGGTTTGACAGGTGTGTCGCTTCCTAGTTTATAAAATACACACAATTGTTCAATAGTTTCCTAACACACCACATAAAAAATTGTGGCATAAACCAAATTTACCTTTAGGTTTATCGTCTGATAATTCAGCTTGCAGTACAACATTGAGTACAGCGTCTGCGTACATATCGTTGACCGGACTAGCATTCCACTGATTTTTCAGTGAAAATAGAATGATCAAGTATTAGAATAATGCATCAACTGGACAATTAACGACACAATAAAATAATGCTGAAATTACCTCCAAAGTGACCATTTTTCCCTCATGAATGAGAGTTACCGAATTAAATATTTTCATTGCCTTCTTCTCATTATGTTCAATCAATTCTAAATCTCCGGAAAGTTGGCTTAAATAATAATGTAAGGAATGATGTGTTCCACTAAAATGAATACTTTGCCTCTGGGTCACAGTGCTCATTACCATATCGGTGTATTCTTTATAGGATTAAAAACAATAGACGAACAAAAAAGGCGTTGCATTAGTAGATGAGACAAATTAAAAGTATCCAAAAAAAGCCATTGAAGAACCACATACTTGGTAAATCACTCGGGTCAAGAATGTGATAATTAAAATTCCTTTTCACGAGTATCCCGGACAATTTCAGTCCTTCCTTGGGGGGGTTCATCGCTAACGAACCCATCACCTTGGCCATTTTCTCTCCCCGAAAGTACAGTTCCACAGACTGGGTATTCCGGGGATTATGCACTTCTATTTGAACTTCCGGGTCGTCTTCGTACTCTCGTATGATTGCTGCTTTCAATCTGCCCATTTCGTTTTGCTCGCCATGAACTAATACCTGTAGAGTGCAGGTGAACGCAATTTAGAATTTCAACAAGGAACCATAAATAACTTAAAGCGACAATTAAGGAAGTGATGGCCCAATAAGAGATATCATGAAATGAACAATAAAAGAACAAAAATAAAGACTTACTATGTGAGGTGGGAGTAGAGCACGAATGAACTCGCTGGTTTGCTGATAATCTGTGTGTGCTGAAAAGGATATATAGTCCACCGACATTTTTAGTTGGAGTTTTTGGCCGCTCATGGTGACGACTTCCTCGGGTTCAGACAAAATGTGCTAGTTAAAATAATGACAGGATATGAACAGAGGCAAAAATAATAAATAGAAGACCAATCAGAAACACTAAATGAAATGCAGTAATACTTTGTAAATTGAATTACTCGGCATATAAAGACTTCATTTAATATCATGCTATTATCATTCTTCATCTAGTTAATTTGTAACCATTAACAAGAAAACTTAAAATGTCATTAAAATTATGTAATAGTAAATTGAATTGCACATGAAGACAACAAATCCTCAGATACCTTGGCCAACGTTCCTTCAACACAATAACCAGCAATTATAACTCCGTTTTTGGGATCCGTACACCAATTTTCGAACAATTCTCTTGAAAGTCCACTTTGCATCATACCGGGACTAGCCATAATAACACAGGGCCCAACATCTTCAAATTGGTCAATGCCCTAAAACAAACAATGATTACATTTACAATATCATATAGGTATTATAAATACTAACAGTTACGCCTTTTTATTGCTTACCTTTAGATTGGAAATGTGTTTAAATACAAATGGATTATTAATGGCAATTTGCCTCTTTATGCGATCATTCATGGCGTTGATATATGTTTGGTACACAGACATGCATTTCTTAGCCAAAGATGATGCATAATAAATAGGAATATCATACAGCTCTGGATGATTAGACCAATATTCATCTGAAAACCAAATGCATTTCTGTTAAGTAATAGCTACATTGAATAACTAATGGGCATCACTCAAAGTGAGGGCTCAATTACCTAATATAAGAAGTAATTCTTGTGCTCTGCCTAAAGCAAAGACTGGAATGAGACATCGTCCACCTCGATTAACAATGTCGTGCACCAACCCAGTGAAACGGGCCTCTCTTTCCTCACGTCTTTCGTGTATATTAGTACCGTATGTGGACTCCTAACATGAAAACAGGGAATTAGTATTCACGATGCTACAGCAAACAGAACATAATGAAGAAACGATAACTTGCTGTGATTAAAACATCCGGCCGGACATTGGGAATTTCTGCTGCCATTAAATGTCTGTCCTCCTGTCTTGAAAAATCTCCTGTGTATAATACCTACGAAATATTTAAATTTTAGATATTAAACTTTCACGAAAGTGAAAGTCCAATTACAATTCGTCTAGCTTAGCTGTTAAAAATCTGAATAAATTACACACCTTTACTCCAGCAATTTCAATCATGAACATGGCTGCACCTAAAACGTGTCCTGCATTATAACAGAAAAACCGAACACCATTGACTTCTTTCTCTTCGTGAAAATTTATAGTTTCTATTTTATCCATGCTAGCCTCCAAATCAGCCTCTGTGTACAACATCTGCTCCGTAGCAATATTACTGCAGAGCCAAGGAAAAAATAATGAATGTATGAATGACCAACAAGATGGCCAACAGAAAGTGTAAGACGATAAACTCACCTGACTTTTATATAATCTGAAAGCAGCCATCTGTAAATAGCCTTTGTGGCATGGGTCATAAAACAACGTCCTTTAAAAGTGGTTTTCATCAAAAACCATGGAAGAGCTCCAGAATGGTCCAAGTGAAAGCTAATTGTGCAAAATAAAAGAAAGCATCGCTTATTTCATACAACTTTCAATCTTATTGCCATGTTTTGTACTAATCAAACACAGTTTTATAGTAATCTTGGAAACATCAAATAATGTGGCAAATAAGATGACATATTCAGACCCCAACAATTCCTCTTAACAATCATATCAGCATAAGGTTTCCAAAGTTAGGAAAGCATGGCGTTATTTTCAAGTTGTATTAATTGTGTTTTTCAGCACTTACTGGCTAACTAACAACAGGTCGACTTCGTCAGCTTCGATCTGATCAACATATGGTAATGCATCCATTCCAGAATGCCCAGGATGTATTCCAATATCTAACTGAAAATATACAAGTATTGAAATACTGGAAAGCCCATTGTCTACTTGAAGACTTACTTTTTCAACAATTTCAAAACTGTTCTCACCATAATTTTTTTCCCTTTGAATTCTAGCATTATGCATGATCTTCCAACCTCTTGACCAGCTCCACTGTGAGGAAAAGTGAAATAGTTCAATAGTTTTTAGAAACAGTAATGGTTACAGTTAAAGTAGTTATTGCATGTCTGATCCATGATAATATGAGGTTACACAGGCAGATTTCGAAAGACCGGATCAAAGCTTTCGGTAAAAAAAAAACCAATTGTGTTTGATAATGAAGCAGTGAACAAAAAACCTGTTAGCTAGCATGAAAATTGCTGTGCACAGGTAAATTAAAAGGCGTGTAGTTGTAAAAGTACCTGTATTATATCATGTACACAGTAAGTAACAAAAAAAAAAAAAAATTGTAAAATTACAAAAATCGAATTTTTCACTGCCAAAAAGGTAATGGCACAGTATGACAAACCTACAATGTAACAGACGTTCAGTATCTCCTCCAACACAAATTTCCTGGCACTATCTGTTATGATATGAAGGCCATGGGCCGCACATTTGCAAATGTATGGGCAGTCGTGATACCATCACATACTGTAAATGAAGATTTCCAACAGTACTGTAGCCCACACAGCCCTAAACATCAGCACTGCCACCTCCACAGAGTTTACCATAAAGGCAACAGTGGTGTAGGTTTGGAACTGTGGGGGATGGTACTGTTGGGAATCTTCATTTTAGTGGTGGTATCAAGACCGACAGAACATATATGAATGTGTTGTTGCACCATAAAATGAAACAGTGTCAGGAAATTTGGGCTGGAGAAGACCCTGGTTCTTGCTTCATTTTGCTACGTTTACAACTGTATACCTTTTAGATTACTTGTGAACAGCAATTTTCATGCTGTGTCAAGTTTTCTTGTCACTGTTTGCAGGCAACGCATGATTGTGACAAGTGTGAAAGTGGATGTTTATCATTCAATCTGTAACATTTCCTTGCAAAGCATATACACATTTGGATAACTCTGCTTTTGGAGTAAATACTACTTACAGCGGCGTAATTAAAAGCTGGTCACTTTCCTCAGCTGGAACTTGACTTTCCGGCTTTCTTTTGGAAGCCATGCCGATTTCTGAAATCCAAAATGGAGAATTGGTAATTCAGTGATGTCGGTGCCCGGACGTTGCTTAGGGAAACTAGCACATTATCAATAATTGCCTCGCTTAATTAGGTCATTCATTGGTATTTTAAAATCATAGTAAAGAAATTACATGACTACTTAAACATGGATAATTAACTTTCTAAAATTACAGACAAGGAAAATAGACAGGGGACGTCTGATGGGCAAGATGAACTGCAAGGAATTTGCTAATTAGGAGTGTGACATCACTGTTCAGATGGGTGAAACATAAATCTTCACCTGTGTTGTGTAGAAATTTTGGTAAGATTTTTTTTTGTCAAAATGACAAAGTTCACTCAAACCTTAAATTTAAGTAGTGTAGCTGAATTGTTAACCATACAAGAAAACAATAGCTATTTTGTTTTCCTTGTAACATTAAATTACGTGGAATATGTGGGGGAAAATACAGTATTTGTAGTCTGGACATACCAAAATGAATGAACAATTCAGTAGCATTACATTATTTCTTCTGAACGAGATGACCCATGTCAAATCTTAGTTAATGGTATTTTTTCCATGAACCACGATTTTCAGGAAATTACAGCATGATTTATGACTGATACATGTCAAAAGGCTGTAGAGCTACTCAAGGCCAGGACGTTTTGTGATCACGATGAAATTAAGCTCTTTATTTTTTCACTTTTTGCCAGACAAGTATCATCAGTCGATAACAAGGACATCAACCAACAATGTTTAAACTGCATTCAACCCTCACTTGCTGCATTAGAAAATATGTTTGGTGCAACGGCTCATTGTTGGGGATTACTCCGAAGCATACATCTTTTTCTTACCTGAGACAATCTTCTCTTACTATTAAAAGACTGATCAGTTTAACACGTACACAAAATAATATTCAGCTCAAGTTAGACGACACATCCATTCAAAAATACCTCCGAAGCACCGTTGATGAGTACAATGGCATTTTGAAGCAAATGAATGACATTAAGTTGAGTGATCCAACAAATATGGGTAATAAAGAAATGCATCAACGGTTGGTTACATTGCAGCCAGTAACCGAATGCATTCAAATAATAGAGAAAAAGCAAGAAGAAATTCGTGAATTAGAAAGGATATTACAAGGTAAGACATTTTTTATAAACTGCTAGATTTACAATGTACTATTGTGTTTTAGCTCATTATATCACTTTTCTCAGATAGGCTGGCAGACTCTGAATTGATCCAAATGGCAAAGGAAGACAAAGTAGTGGGCTTAAAAGATCTTGCTGAATTAGAAACGCAGGTAAAATGCATTCTTTCTTCAAAGAATGTGCTGTAAAACCACCACCTAAATATGAATATTTCCTCAGCTGTTCGATTTGCTTCTACCAACAAAGAATGCAGATTTTGACGACGTTATTTTGGAAGTTACAGCAGGTGTTGGTGGCCAAGAAGCCATGTTATTTGCAAATGATCTGTTCAACATGTACATTAATTTTGTAATTTGGAAAGGCTGGCAGCTCAACGTTATGGAATCGCAAACAACAGAAATAGGTAAGCTGGAGTTTATTAAACTTTCTCAAATCTCATATTCCTTTGCAAAGAAGGATGTGGATTTAATTTCAGATGGTCTAAGGCATGCAAGCATGTCAATATCAGGAAGTGGAGCGTATTCCCATTTGAAGTTTGAAAGTGGAGTTCACAGAGTTCAAAGGGTTCCAAAAACTGAGAAATCTGGAAGAGTTCATACGAGCACAGCAGCAGTGGCTATACTTCCACAACCATCTAATGTAAGACTACCCAATTAAACATATATATATATTGGCAACATGTGTTTTTAATAAATCAAAATCAATTGTCTTGTAGATTGAAATTGATTTAAAGCCTGGTGATATAGAATTTGAAACAAAACGGTCCAGTGGTGCAGGAGGTCAACATGTGAACAAAACTGAAAGTGCTGTTAGGTTAACACACACACCCACTGGTAAAGATAAATAAAATGCCTGAAATTCCCTCACTGCTGCCATACATTACAAGTGCCTAAATTGTTAATACTTTCAGGTATTGTAGTGGAATGTCAAGTATCAAGATCCCAAATAGAAAACAAGGCTCTTGCTTTGAAAAAACTGCAAGCAAAACTATATCAGCAGCAGCACGAGGCACAATTGATGCTGCAACAGTCTACGAGGAAAGTGCAGATTGGCACTAGCGGACGGTCAGAAAAAATCCGAACCTACAATTTTAATCAAGACAGAATTACCGATCATAGGCTCGATGAGAATTTTTACGATTTGTCAGGATTTCTTAGAGGTGGTAGCAGCTTTAACAGATTGATCCATGCATTGAAAGCTGCGCTTCAAAGGGAAATGCTAATTGAATTGATAACAAACCACATAGCCAATAAAAACTAGAAAACAATTTTAGTTTGAAGCAACTTTATTTACAGTTACTACATCAGTTTACTCCTGCAAAAAATAAAAAAATAAACTAAGATTTCTCTCCTCGATAGCTATCGCACAAATTAGCAGTAGTTTTTTTGTGGGGTTTTCTCCCCAAGGCAGAAGTTCCCTCAAAGAAAACTTTGAGAGTGGATGGGATGCCAACCCCGACCAACTTCCACCGCAAAATTAATGACGTTCGTTTCTAGACAATTCGTAGAACCGAGCATCTTTAATTTTACAGTGAACTTACGTCTGGAATTTCGAGTTCTCCGGACTTGACTTTGTCAATGACATCATGGGGATGGTTTCCATCGATCGTGCATCCAACAGACTGGCAAGTTCCGAGAATCTCCTTGACGGTGCCTTCCAACTTGCGGGCCATCGATCTGGGTCGCATTATTCTCGCAATCTGAATGATTTCGTCAAACTGAAGATTGCCATTGTGCTTGACTAGAAATCAAAATTATCAATTATTTCCTCATCATAAAGATGCCAGGATTATCAAGAGCTGGCAAGGCCCATACTGTTTTTCTGCTTCTTTCGGTCACGGGGTGGTTCTTTCAGAGCTTTAATGACGAGAGAAGCTGCACTGGGTACAACTTCAATTTGCGCCTGCCTGTTTTGGATGATAAGTTTGACTGTGATTTTCAAGCCCTTCCAGTCTGCAGTTCCCTTGGCAATGTCATCACCAACTTTCTTGGGAGACTAAAAAATGAAAAATGGTATTAAAACATGTTTTTGGTCAAGCTGGACATAAGGTACTGATCGTAGGACACACTAATGCACTTACCAAACCTAATGGACCGATTTTAGGGGCCAACGAAGACGTGGCACCTACTTCTCCACCTACGGCCCTAAGGTAAACTATAAGAAAATACTTTATTAGAAATGCTGACGAAGGCTATTTGCCGAACCCTCAATTGATTAGCATGAGGTTCATAGCTAATTTGATATTTGCACTCTTGCAGTTCAATAAGTTACAAGAATGAATTAGTTTTCAAAGCGTTGACCACCATGCAAAGCTATCACGAGGGTGAAAATTCCAACCAAAAATAAAGTAAAAAGAGTTGCTTACCAATTTTAATTTCAGTTGGATCAAACTTGGGTCCCATTTTTCTTCAGATAGCTTATAATTTCTAAGAAAACCGAAGCGATTTCTACCCGATGAGGACGGATTCACAAAACAACGCGAAGCCAACAGAGCTAACACCTCGAACTCGTCTTTTAGAAAAGACCAATTTCAACCGGAAACACGTCACGACGCTTCTCACAAAAGTGACAAAACCTAAGCGGAAGCGCCGTATCCTAACGGCGTGTAATTGGTTAGGAGAAACCCAACTCGTAACTTGATAGTCAATGCCAATGCAACACACTTCAAACTTACTAGAATATTTTGAAAGTGGCAATAATGTTAATACAAAATTACAACTATCATTTAGTTATCTATATAATGCAAAATACAAATATTCAAGAATGTTTTTGAAACTTTAGCAACTTTCGGCGCAAATTAATTAATATTAAGACAAAAAGATATTCTAAAAGTTATAATTCCTAGTACATAAAATTCAAACAACATTCGTTTGTTTCGGAGTAGTTAGTAATTTTATCACATAATTAACTACCCCTTTTAGGATAAACTTAGTAAACTTAAGGCTTATACTACATAACAAAACATAGTGATATAACGAATTAGTTTTTAACCCTGATGTGTAACTCACTCGATTACGTGGGTCATCAATACTACAAGATGTTAAATAACATTCTCTTCTCCTTTTCAAATAAGTTGTATAACTTTGCAATAAAACACGTTTTGTTAAATAGTGTAAACGCACCTTTAGGATACATTCAACTTAAGCCCTGTCTAAATCTAGGAAACGTTTCCTAGAAACGTGGCTTCTGGAATCAGATTTTATCAAAAATATTTGACATTGAGGAAACTTACTGTACTTGAGGAAAAAGGCCCACATGTTTCCTTGCTAGAAATGTGGAACCATTTTGATGAAATCTCAATCTGTTTGCTAACAATTTCAATGGAACGTTACTTAGATCAAGTTAGATGTGGAAAAGGCTAACAAGTTAATTCCAAAGTGCATCAAAGTGCTATCTCAAGCAAGTTCTGACATACAGTACATGTATTTTAGGAAATTGACATCAGGCTAACATGTTATAACCAACTGTTGTTCGTTTTTTTGTTTATTATTTTCTGTTTGAAAATCGTGCTTTGGCATCTTTCAAAAGTGAACGTGGCAACGGCACAATCTGACCGTGACTAAATAGCTTTGGGCAGCCAAAACCAGTTGAGCTGGTTTGAATGCAAAAAATAAAAAATAAAGAAAGAGTGGGGTGGGAAATGCATGTCAGTAGCACAGGGCATCGAATCATCACCACCACTGCCATCATCATCATCTGATGTGCACCAAGCACAACTATTCTGAGAAGGTCATTAAATCAGCGGCATCAGCCTAAAGCGGACACAGCAGACAGACACCGTTTGGACAGAAAACCTACTGGACCAAAGAAATCCCGCTCTTGTTTGTACCCGGGGAAATCAGGTATGTGAAAGCAAGTTTTCCGAAGTTTTGTATCAAAAATTCACAACACCTTGTGGGTCGGTCCAACTCGGTCGGCGACATAAAGAGACCTTGAAAAATTGAAAATCGCCATTTAAATACGGGTGGAAAATAGACGTAAACAACGGCCTTGAACCCGCCTCGAAAGGTTATTCCCTTCGTTCGTGGGCTATAGGGTTTCTTGACTCGCTAAATGTACTTTCCGAATAATTTGCTATCTCCATTAAACCTGATTTATTCATTGAAAATTCATAGAAAATAAAGTTAAGTTAACCCTGGCCATAGAACCAATGAATATTATTATGACAATGACTTCTACATTAATGCTGCTCGAGAAGACTAAGATAAAGTTATTGTTCAAATCTTAAAACTGTTTGTAGACACACAAATAATAACACGTACTGCAGGGTCCCCCTAGAAATGAAAATTTTAACTTCCCTGGCTTTTACCTGAGCATTCCAATTTCCCTGACCACCTTGATCACTGAAACTGCAAAAATATGGCATATACCAATGTAAGAAATGTTACATTTATTGCTTATTATATACCGATATGTACAGTATGTAGATAGAACACGAATTTTCATTAGAAAACAGCAAATTTATATCAGTTTTTTAATTAACAATTTCGTTCTAAATTTCTTTCGCAGAACTGCTTGTTATCGTCTGACTTTTCCAGGTTTTAAAACAAATTTCCCCGACCATCCTGACCATTGAAAATGAAAAAAAATATGACGTGCCTAAATGTTATATTTATTGCTTATTATGTATAGGGTGGGGATAGATCACAAATTTTCATAAGGGTACTGCATATTTGGATAAGTTTTTTTTAAATTGATAATTTCATCATGAATTTCTTCCGCGTTTTTGATTTTTGTATTACCCAACAATTATATAAGTAAAATGTATTATTGACTGGTTTTCCAGGTAATAAAAGCAATATGTCTTACCTTACAAATAAAGATAAATTAGAAGCTAATGAAAACAGATTTTGACAGTGCCAATTGTCGATTTGATACCGGACAGCAGCAATTTGATGCCAGGTTGCCAAGGATCTTGGCTAATATTTTCCCTCAGCAATTATGCCTAATGAAAATTGCGTACTGCAAATGTGCAAATTCTGAAATTCGCGTTTAACATTAAAGGTTTATTTTTGGCAACTGGTTGCAGTCTCGTGTCAAACAATGCACTGACTGGCATTTTGTCTCCAAACACTCCCTATATACAGTCAACCTTGCATTTGGTGGTGTTGTTTATTTTGTTTTTTAATATTGAGCATTAAACGAGCAGCAGGTGTCTCATCCAGATGTCAACTCTTATTTGAACTTTGAGGATGTGAGCTGTAACAGCAGTTACAACACAGCAACGCCATCTATAGCAGTTCCCAAACGTCATAGGCGAACAAACTTCGTTGTGAAAAGTTGAAAAACAGTAAAAATTAACCACAACTTTCCATTTCAAGATGGCCGATAAAACTACAGTGTTTGTTACTGGGGGCGCTGGCTACATTGGAAGTCACTGCGTGGTCGAGCTACTCAACGCTGGCTATGATGTCATAGCCGTGGACAATTTTGCCAACTCTGTCACTGGTGAGATGATTTTGTCATCCTAATGATTTTTTTTAGTAATTCTGTGCAAATCCGAATTGGGCAGATTTTCAAGGCTCGCGTTAACTATTATTTCTGAAGTTTTAAATTTTCGATTAAATTTAATTGCTGTTTAAATTCTTGAGACACTCAGTGTTGTCATCTGGTGAAATTGCATTGCTCTTAAAAGGCACCTGATTCCAACAGGTGGCGCTGGCGACGCTCCCAGCTTACGTCGAGCCGAGGAGATAACTGGCAAGAAAGTCCATTTCTACGCTTGTGATTTACTGGACAAAGATCGACTGAATTACATATTTTCTCAAGTATGAAATCCTGTATACTTGCTCATTACTGCACTACTTGCTCAAATTCGTCGCTGTAAATCTGCAATGTTGAAATTGGCAAATCCACCCACTCCTGACATACAGGGAATGGATTTCTCAATTTTAGTTTAATATTTATTCACATTAAATTCTAATATCCCATCCAAACCAGCACAAGATCAACTTTGTCATCCACTTCGCCGCCATGAAGGCAGTTGGCGAATCCCTGCAGGTGCCCTTGCTGTACTACAAAAACAACGTGGTTGGGACCATCAACCTGCTAGAGGTGCGAGCAAATTCACAAATTCTTTCAAAACTATCAATAAAACATGATGATTAATAATTTCTGAAAACGGAATTCCTTGAGTTTTCCAGGGTCTATTCTAGTTTTTCCAGGCTTAAAAATATATTTTAAGATTATTCTATCGAAATTCGAAAACAATATTTAGTAATAGCAATTCAGGTTTCAACTCAAAATTCCCTGAGTTTACCCAGTTTTCCAGTTTGAGTAAAAAATTCGCTGAGGTTTCCAAGTTTTCCAGGTTGGTATAGTTACCGTGTAAAATCAATGTACATTCAACGTATTTTTCACACGCAGGTCATGAAAGATCATGAAGTTTTCGACCTGGTGTTTTCGAGCTCTTGCTGCGTGTATGGTGACCCTCAACACTTGCCAATCACCGAATCCCATCCTATTGGTCAAGTGACCAGCGTCTATGGCCGCACTAAGTACCTCATCGAAGAGATGCTTTCGGACCTGTGTTTTGCCGAAAAGGTGCCCATGTGTTTGTGACCTCCAAACCTCCAATTTTCGCCCGTGGCGCTCTCCATAGAGTCTAAATGAGAACTTCTTTGTTCTTGTGCTTCCAGGCATGGAACATCATATCCTTGCGTTATTTCAACCCAGTAGGGGCACATCCTTCAGGTCTCATAGGCGAAGATCCCACCAAGGCCTTCACCAACCTGATGCCCTACATGGCCCAGGTGGCCATTGGCAAGAAACCCAGTCTGGCCATCTTCGGGGGTGATTACGACACCGTGGATGGCACAGGTAGTAATTCATTTCGGAGGTTAATTCTGGGATGTTTTTAATCTCACCACTATCGCAATATGAATCACCCATACGAGCAAGGCCAGAAAAATTGCAATTTTCACCACAAAAAAATGTCTTGCAGGTGTCAGAGATTACATCCACGTCATAGACCTTGCCACTGGTCACGTGGCTGCCCTTAGCAAATTGAAGGAAGGTAACATCAAGTACAAGGTGAGCATCAATTAACGGTGAAATGCAGGTAGCAGCACAAAACTTGTATCTTGCGACAGCTTTTAATACTAGGGCCATCCATAAACGCGTCCTGAAATTTTCATGGCTTTTAGACCCCCCCCCCCTCCT